>BHEV01011438.1:0-42095 GCA_004319985.1 Emydocephalus ijimae
TGCCTTCAAAACAGACAGAAAAATAGCAGCCATCCTTCGAAACCCCAAAGATAAAATTGACCTGGAAAACCAAGGCATATAGAGGTCCCCTGTGCATCATGCCTGGCCACATACATTGGACAGACCAATAGAAGAATAAGTACCTGCCTGGATGAACACAAAAATGCAGTCAAAAAGCTGGAACACACTTCCTCACTAGTCCAACACATGGAAGNGATGAAGAAAAAACCATTCTGGCATAGCAATAGGCTGTCCCAAATTTAAATCTGAAACCACTGTAAAAGTCTGAGTCACAGATGAACACTATACAGAAGCCTGATGACAAGGTGAGAGTCTAAATTTCCAAAGGAAAATACTCAAACAGACAGAAACAGAAATGATAGAGTTAACTTCCCTTGGCTGAATTCATCCTTGGCTGTTTTCCCAGAAGCAGCCTACCAAGTCCGATAACGAGCAAAGCAATAAATCAGAAGCATCCGTCACACAGAATAATTCATCCAAACTGTTAACTCCAAAAGACAGTTTGACCTGAACAGGGATTCAGAGCTAACATGCCTCCATATATTCCCTGAGGGGCATGTCAGTCTCTTTTCTTTTTACGTTGTATGTCACGTTTCTGCCTGCGTCTTAGCCTTGCATCAGACCAGCATTTCTCTGCTTGATCTTCAGCTAATGACTCCGGCACACTCTCCTGATTATCTGCTGACACCTGAGGCACAATCAGGGAGGAAGTTTCTGGAGAGGAAGATGACTCAGAAACTTCCAGCAAAGCAGGCTCAAATCTTAGAGCCAAGTCCTCCTCTTCGTTCCATTTATGTCACTCAACAAGGCAGGCTCAAACCTTAATGCCAGATCTTCCTCATCACTCGAACCTATGTCTTTGACAGAGCAGGTTCAAACCTATGAGCCACAACACACACACACACATAAAATTAAATTAAATTAAAATAAAATAAAATAAAATAAAATAAAATAAAATAAAATAAAATAAAATAAAATAAAATAAAATAAATAAAATATTAACACACTCTGATGCTAAGGAGTTCTACTCCCACTCCCCACCTGAAAAGAAATCTGTTCAAAATTCAAAACACAAGCAGAGGAGAGGAGTTTCAGTTTTAGTTTCACAGCAGCAATCAGCTTTAGTCCAGAATAGTTGAGCTAAGCCATGCCCAGGCTCCTTGCTGTCTCCTTCTTGCTCACACAGCAAATACTGTTTCAGTTTCCAAACAGCCCTCAACTCTCCCACACACTGACAGGACACTAGCCAGATAAATATGGATGGATGCTGGTAGGCAAAGGCACATTTTCCCTCTCATTTTTCTCCCCCAAAACTAAGCCGAATCACATAGTTTTGCAGTGTAACACAGGAATAGAGCTAATTTATGCTAAAGGAAACAAGAACTTGTGAGAAGCTCACTTATTGACAGTAGATCACATAATGAAATTGATTTATCTATGAATAGCTGATTTGAAAAGCATTGCCATACAACGTATAACTTTGATTTTTGCTGTTCCAATTCAAAACTCAGTTCAAATTCTGGTAACAAAATGGGAACAAAATGTTGCAATGTGTTTGTGCTATGACTTGTCCCTTAGGCACTTGAAAAAGGTTAAGTTTCTGGGAGCCCCACTATTAATCATGAGAGGAGCGGGAAAAGAAGGAGAAAGAGGGAGGGAGGGAGGGGATCATATGGTTTTAACTGTCTGGCAATTTCTTCAATTTGCTGCAAAGCAGTGCAAATCAAACCATTCTTAAATATTCACAATTGAAATATAGTATCATTCCCCCCATTCTGCTATATCACATTTGTGAATATCTTAAAAAGCTTCTGAATTCCAGCCAAAACAAAATCCAGTAAATGTTATTATCTTATGCTTTGTATTATTGATTTTAATGCTTCCAGACTGGACCCATTGTCATCTGCTCACCAGCCAATTGGCACCTTGCTGCTCTTTTACTAGGCTGTAAAAAGCACAGAATAACTTTCTGACCAGCTCCATGCTGTGGTGGCCCAGGGCCCATTTCAGTTATGTCACTCTACCTTTTGACTCCATTAATCTTGCTTATATACAAACAGCTGGAGTTTCTGCATGGTCATTTAAGCAGCTTGCTGCCCACTGTGCTGAAACCTAGTTCAGATTTTCCTTTCTGTTATCAAGTAGATGTACATTTATCATTATATCTTTGGTTTGGATAAAAATATCCATTACCAAAGTGTCAATCAATAACAAGCATACATACGGTAGAAATCAAAGTCTAACAAGAACTAAAATTATTGACTTCTGGTTTGAAGGGCTTTGGCAACAGACAGAAATCCATGATTGTGCATGGTTGCTGTCTGGGTTTGCCGCTGGAGCGCCCCAAGCCGGCTGGTTTCGGGGCTAAGCCACCCTGTAGAGGTGGTGAAGAGGGGGGAGATCGCCAGCAGGGTTGAGGAGAGCCGCATCTCTCCTCCTTAGCTGGCCATTACTCCCTTTCCCAAAGGCAGTTGTAGCGGTGATCAGAAATGGCCACCACAAAGGAGAACTCAACCGGAAAAGAATGTGCAGGAGGAAGATAAGAAGTGAAAGTTTTGGATGACCGGGTTAAATTGTAAAAGCAACCCTAACCCTAGAATTTAAACTTACAAAAAATAACTTCGCTCCCAAAGAAGAGTCGGAAGCAGCGAAGGAAAGGGAAAAGGGAAAGCTTTGGCTTTTTTTTCTTCTCTCTCCTTCCCTATACTGACAACTAAGAGAGTTAAATAAGAAATCGGAAAAATCCGCTTTGACATCAAAAGGCAATTAAGCTGAAAATAAAACAAAATGCCAAAGGGATAATAAAGATTTCTGGACATTAAAAACTTTCTTTTTCATAAGCAGGAAGGGAGAGAAAAAGAATAAGGGCAGGATCTGGAAGAGGGAGGAGATTGCCTGGAATTAAAAAGAATCTACAGTAAAACTTCAACAAGACTTCTAAAAGATACATTTTAACTGAAATTTTGCAACTAAATAGTAACCCAAGGAAGAGAAAATGAAAAAAAAAAGAGCAAAAAAGAAACAGCTTGCATGTATTTGGATTATTTGGTGATCTTTGGATTCTTGGTTATTATATTTGAATGACTAAAATCAATCGGGTGGTTGTTTAAAAATTTATACAATGGCACCACTTCTGGATGAATTGAAAATGGAACTTAAAAAGTACAAAGAAGATGCACAAGTAGGGAAGGGTTCTTTTGGTTTCGTTTTTCAATTCTTAGAAATGGAGATTTGGAACTATGATAAACAACAAGAAAAGACTGCAAAACAAGAAGACTGAGACAAAGAAGAAGCCATCTTTAATGAACAAGCAATTTTATGTGGGGAAGAAAAAGGAAAGGGGGGAAAGAGAATGGAGAATTTAAGACTTAAAAAAACCAAAGAAAAGAAAAATAATTCGAAAAATAAGTATAATACTGGAAAGCAACAGAAAAGGGGAATACAGAAGAGAGAAATAGAGGTAGAGAGACAAGGGGGTAAAAAGGGGAGAGAGAAGAAGAAAGGGAAGAAGGAAAGGAAAAGATGTTACAAAGGATCGGAGCGAGATATAAAGAAACATGACCTATTTAGAGAAAATGGGTGAAAATTTAACTGAAAAAGGGATTCTGTAAAGGTACATAAGATTGTATTGTTATATTAGTAATAGAAATAACTTTAGAAAATTGGAAACAACATATGATTAAAATGAGGGATTAAATAGTTAGTGTAATTTAGTGAAATGTTTGTGAATAAAATAAGTGAAATAAAATAAATGAGAAAATTGAATTAGGAAGGAATGGGAACATTTTAATTAGTTAATGTTTTATAAAATATAAGTGAAGAGGGAGGGGAATTAACGATGGAAAGCTTATAATTGTTCCCATAGAAGTATGATATTTAATTGAAAAGTAATGTTAAAGATGTTAAGACTTTAATGAATATTAATATTAATGATAGAATTGAATTGGAATGGAATGTTGTTTTAATTATATACATTTATATTTTTTTCTTTTTTTAAGAATACAGTGTGTATTTTAAGAATGTAACAAGCAGAATCTGAATGGAAGTTATGTATTACATTGAATGTTACAATTTTAGGGAAAAGATATAAAGGCATCATACTCCAATCAGTAACTACAGGAGAAATTTTGTTTAATGAGAAAAGATAATAGATAATTGAAACAGGACAGACAAAAAATATAAATACAATGATTTGATGAAGTGAGATGAGATAATTAAAATAAAACTGAGAAAATTAAAAGAGGGGAGAAGCTATGCAGAAAATGTAAAATAGTAACAAGATATGGAATAGAATATAAAAATGAGCATGAACCTGAATTTGTGTCTGTACGAAGAAATGTAACCTGGGATTATGCTACTTTCAAAAAAGATGTTTTATTTGTATTTTTTTCTCTTTGTGAAAACTCAAATAAAAATTACCCCCCCCCCCAAAAAAAGAACTAAAATTATTGTTAAAGCAAACAGAGGGATTTGAGTCAGATTTGGTGCTGTGTCCCATATGCATTTCCTGCTTAAAGATGAAATCCTGCCTTTAACGCCTAGCTCCTGCTAGCTTTCTAATGTAATGACATTCTGCTTTTTCTAGAATGTATCCCTGCATCTCTGACTGCTGAAACGCCACTTGTAAAAATGAGAAATGCAAAAGGAGATGGTATCGGGATTGAATACATTCATGTTGCAGACTGAGTCTGCAGAATGCATTTTAATGCCAAATTATCAGACTGTGTGATCATTGCTGTGGAATCAGTTGATTCAGAACTAACTCAAAAATGTTATCTGAGGGATTTGGTCATATAAACATCTTCTCAAGTTTGCCAAAGTGGTTTGAAGGTTAATTTTAATTAATACTGTAGAAAGTGGCTAGTGGTTTATCCCCAATGGAATTTCCAACTACTTACGACCAATCCAATCTGATAATTTTTCTGCTCTTATTCTGTAACAGGTAAATGCTACTCTACTCCTTGTTGCTTTTCCTCTGTAACAGTAAGTGATCCCAAAGGGCCGCATTCAAGTTTTTAGGTACAGTATAACATTCACAGATTTTAGTTATGCAGTTGCAAGGGAGGAACTGAGACATAATAACTGTTTTTCACAACTGAAAAAGGCCCTAATTCTATATAGGAAAAGACATCAGTGTTGCCTCTTAAAAGTATGGATTCAAAAATTATGGAGATGTGACACTAGAAAAATGCATCTGCATATTCTTGGGCTGTTTCCACACTTATCAACTCCATGTTTTGATCAGAGATGGTTATTCCAAACTCATGTTCCCCTTCTCTTTGAAAGTAGCTGTCTGTATTAAGAGTCTGTCTTTACTAGTGCTGCTCAGCTATTAGCAGAGGCATTAGAGTGAATATGAACTCCATCTGTTCTGTGAGAGTTTTGCACTTTCTTGATCTTACAGCACTTTGTTTAACTGCAAAAGTTAGAAGCCAAATGAGTTGGCTGTTCCCTTGGGATGTCATGAAAAAACAATCTTGCTTCCTTTTTTTAATGTCCACTCATGGATGCACCTGACCCATTAAGAAAACCAGTAGCTCCGGCCAGCCAGCTTGCTCCTTGAACAAAAGGTATTCCTCTCTAATTTCCCAGCCCAATGAGGCTTTGTTCAACCCTGATGCTGAGTTGTTTGCAGTCCCATCCATTGTCATCTTGCCTCATCTCTTCTGGAATATTTACAAATGCCTCTTTCCCTCCTCACTCCCACAGATCCAAAGAGAGAGAGAGAGAGAGCAAAAGTGAAAAGGAATTTGTGTTTGAATTGGTATAGGAGACCCTCGCTGAGAAGCCAGCAAGAACAAGTTATTGCTTTCATCAGGGAGAGGAAGTCAGGAGAGCATGTTGTAATATCTCTGACCTGAAAAGAGGCACAGAACCAATTCTCCCAATTTAAATGACCTTACATGGTTCAGTAACAAACTGCTGCAGGAATCACTGACATGCATGATCATTCTGTGACTTTTAACCTCCAAGGTAATAGAGATTAAGCACCACTCGGATGAAGACAATGCTGTCTAGTTATGGTGTTGCCACTTTAATAACTACACTATATTACATTATGAGGGATGATAGAACTTACAGTTTAGTGATACGCTAAGAAACCAGCTGTTGTATAAAGCTGAGCCTATAAGAACAATAATCTACTAACACTCCTTTATGTTTTATTCACCCCTCCCCACAGACTCACTTTGCATACCTCAGGGATATTAAATAGAATTACAACTCTACAGTTTTACCTTGGGGTGATGGTGCTTAGCACAATATAGTCATTACTGTGTAGCCAGTTCTTGTTGAGGCAACATATGAGGCAGAAGGTGAAGGTGAGGGTCACAATCATAATCTATCTGACCATCCCAGTACTGTCCTGCATATCTGGTTAGAAATTATGGCTTCAGGAAACAATTCTACATATTATTTACATGGAAAGTAGCTCCATTTCACTTAAGTGGATTTTTTTTTCTGAATAGGCTTGCATAGGACTGTGCAACTTCCATTTGAATTGTGCCCTGTCATTAAAACAATAATTTGGGAACTTTTCCATTCCATGCTTTCATTCACTCATATATGGTTGCATGTATTTCCTTTTGACTTTTTCAATGGAAGTTAAGTGTTTTATTATCGGTATGTATCTACATATGTAGATATGTATATTAGTATGCATGCATGTTTATTCTTTACCAAACATAATTCTATGTGCATTATTTCAGATGGTGATAGCGTCAATCTAGAAATACCCTTTATGTTATCTGATCTATGTACCACCTTTTTCTTTAAAAAGATATTTAAAAAGCAGTGTGTCTTGTAATACATTTCATATATAATTCATTCTCACTTGGTTTTATTTAATGGTCAGTTAAATATAATTTCCCCACAACACTTTCCTTGCTTAAGTACCAAGTCATCAAGTGACACAACAGAATCAATTTTTAAAACTTATTTCCAATCCTTTCTAGTTCACTGTTGTTTTCTTTAGATCTTTTTTATTATTATTACATATGGAATCTTGAATATTCTATGGAGTCTTGGAGAGCTGGTAACTTGTAAAAGTGCCAACCAATTAAACAATTTATCAGTTTATTATATTTACAGTTAATGATAGAAAGAGTTTTTCATACTAAATCTTAATAAATGCTCTTTTTAACAAGAATGAAATCCAATAACTTCATACTTACAGTACATTTCTGTAATTTATTTGTGTTCATCTCTCCCTCCTTCTCCCTCCCTTCCTCCCTCCCTCCTTCCCTCTTTCTGTGTGTGCATGGATCATGTTTCTCTGCTATTTCCTTCAGGTGCTCAAAGTGGTTGACAGAATGATCTATCTTCATGTTATTCCCACTGTTCTGAACTAGCAGGCTCGTAAGCCTGCAAACCTGACTGGCCCTTTACACGGCAGGCTCGTAATCCTGCATATTTGATTGGTCCATGAACAGCGAGTCGTGATTGGTCATTCTGGACTAATCTGATTGGCTAGTTAATGGGCTGCCACGATTGGACGCTCCAAGCGCGGCAAACTTAAACCATTGGACACAATGACAGCAGCCAGCTCTATAAAAGGAGCTGCTGCTGTCAGGCTCTTTGCTCTGTTTTCCTGAAGTAACAAGAAAGAGTTGAAGTCACTATTCGATGTCTCGTCTCCGTTATTACTGTTATGTATGTATATAAGTAATAAAGTGTGAGCTTGGAGTAAGTGCAGGGTTCTGGCCCTGCACTTCTGATTGGCTGTTAAGCGGCCGGACCGGATTGGCCCGTTCCGGGGAATCCGATTGGCCCTTCACAGAGAGTTCCTATTGGTTATAAAAGCTAGCGTTCCTAGCTTGTTATTGGTTAAAATGTTACAAAGGTTGCCTATATAAGGCAGGGTTTACTGTTGTTTGGGAGAGAAGTCACGATGTAAATAAAGAGCTGAAGTTCACCGTTCAGAGGCTTGTCTCCATTCATTCTCACCCATGCTCAATACTTAACACTGGTGACGAGGATGGGATTTGGAGATGTCTAAACCAGCGGAACCAAGAAGAAGCACCGAGCACGTGACAGGCGGCGCCAACAACGGAACCATGTCCGGCGGCATCGTACCACCCGCTCCGTTCGATCCAACACAAGAGGACTGGGAGTCCTACATGGATCGCTTCCAAATGTTCCTAGAGATGAAGAACTTAAAGGACACCACACCAGGAAAAAAAAAGGGCGGTGTTCCTAACGCATTGCGGTCCAACCGTATTTAAGATGGCTAAAGCACTAGCCAAACCCCGAGAAGTGAAGGCCTTGGATTGGGACGACCTCGAACCCATCCTGAGAGGCCACTATGCTCCAACCGTGCCTACGCTAGTGAGACGCCACGAGTTTTATCAGAGAAGCCAGCGGAAAGGAGAAAGCATGGCCAACTTCATAGCAGACCTCCGAAATTTGGGAGGCCTCTGCGGATTCACCGATTTAGAAGAGGCACTGAGAGATTGAATAGTTGTGGGACTAGATGCACCAGGGCTGCAAAGCAAGCTGATGGCGAAAGGCGACATCAACCTTGCCAACGCCATCGCCGATGCTACTGCAGCAGAAGCAACCAGGAAGTCGGCTGCATAACTCCGCTGAAACCGCGCTACGGTACCCTCGCCGGCTAGCGACATTCTACCCAACTCAGAAGAGCAGTTTTCAACGGCCCACCACGAGGACCTCTCTTTGTCGTCAGACAGCGACAAAGAAGGGGTCCACTGATTGCAGTCCGACCAGGACCATCATCCAAAAGCCCTATGCCCTTGCGCTGGCTGTGGAGCCGACCATGCCAGGTCCGAATGCAAATTCCGCGATGCACTCTGCCACGAGTGCGGGGAATGAGGCCACATCGGGCGGGTCTGCCGTAGCTTGCCAGGACCCAGCCAGGCCTCAAAAGAGGCTAACTACCGCCAATCGACAGGAAATCGTCCTGTAATGCGGGCGCCAGTAAACCACTCCTACAGAAATCCAGCTTTGCAGAGAGAAGAGGCTCACCATACTATCACTATCGGTCACGCCTCAACCTTGGACACTAAGAAAATCCGAGTCACGGTAGCCATCGAAAACCAGCCTTGCCGCATGGAGGTCGACTCGGGATCGTCCCTCTCGATGGTGTCGTGGAAGACACTCAAGCAACTCATCCCCACAATTCAACACCAAGACCTCCATTTCCAATGCCTCATCCTCAAGGACTACCAGGGGAATCGAATCCCCATTGTCGGGTCCTGCCGAGTCCGAATTTCCTTCAAGAAACACACAGCGTACTTACCTTTAACGATCATCGATAGAGATAGGCCTAGTCTACTGGGCCTCCAACGGTTCATGCCACTCGGCATTGAAGTGGCCGGCGTAAACTGAGTCGGTGGCTGTGACTGGGAGGAAGACCTTATTTCTGAGTTCAGGGACGTCTTCGCGGACAGCTTAGGTGAGTACAAGGGGACCCCGATCTCATTTAACCTAGATCCAAAAACAGCTCCCATTCATTTGAAGCCCCGTCGAGTTCCGTTCACCTTAAAACCGAAAATCGATGAACAACTCGACAAACTGACAGCTCAGGGGGTGTTGAAACCCATCGATCACTCCCCTTGGGAAACCTCTATTGTAACACCCATTAAGCCAGACGGGTCAATCCGAATTTGTGGGGACTACCGGGCCACCTTGAACCACGCCCTGCAGCAGAACGCGTACCCAGTTCCGGTGGTGCAGCACCTCCTCCATTCCCTGGGGGGGCGGGAAAGTTTTTGCTAAGTTGGATTTAGCCCAAGCATATCAGCAATTACCAGTAGATGAAAAAACGGCACAGGCCCAAACTACTGTGACGCACCGTGGTGCCTTTAAATGTACCCGGCTGCAATTCGGAGTTAGTGTAGCCCGGGGATCTTCCAGAGCCTTATGGAAAGGTTATTGCAAGGAATTAAGGGCATGGTCCCCTATTTTGACGATGTATTAATTGCAGCACCTACAAAAAATTTTACAGGACCGGTTAAAATTAGTCCCAACAAAATTCCAAGAAGCCGGTCTTAAAGTTAAAAAAAACAAATGTAAATTGTGTGCTGACCGTGTTGAGTTTCTGGGGTACCTGATTGATAGTCAGGGCATTCAGCCTACCGAGAGTAAATTAAAGGCAATCAAAAACGCTCCCAGGCCACTAAACAAGGCCGATCTTCAGGCGTTCCTAGGCCTCATCAATTTCTATAATGTATTTTTACCGCACAAAGCAACTGTCGCTGAACCGTTACACCGATTGTTAGATAAAAAAGCAATGTGGTTATGGGGTAATCGGGAAGAACAGGCATTCCGAAATGTTAAAAAACTGCTCACTTCCGACTCTGTACTCATGCAGTATAACGAGACTTTGCCGTTAGTTATAACTTGCGATGCATCGCCTTTTGGGGTGAGCGCCATTTTGAGCCACGTGCTGCCTAATGGGAACGAAGCCCCTGTTGCATATTTTTCAAAGACTCTTTCGAAAACAGAGCGGAACTATGGACAAATTGATAAAGAAGCCCTCGCAATCGTCTCAGCTGTGAAAAGATTTCACGAATACGTGTATGGGAGGGTTTTTACCATTGTGACTGACCACAAACCGTTGCTAGGGATAATAGCCGGGGATAAGCCGACTCCCTACATATTATCCCCTAGGATGACCCGATGGTCAGAATTCTTAGCTGCTTATAACTATCGGTTGCAATATCGCCCGGGGAAAGCCATTCCCCACGCTGACGCATTGAGCCGAACACCGCTTCCAGAGACTCTCGACGATCCAGCACCAACGGTAACCACGTTGCAAATCGAGGCACTCAACTTGCCGCCACTGACTGCTCGAGACATCGCGGGAGAAGCCAAGCGCGACCACACTCTAGCACGAGTCCTAGGCTGGGTAGAACGCGGACGGCCATTGGACCAAGTATCAGATGACTTCACACCGTTCAAGTCTCGGCAGACTGAACTCTTCTCCCAGAAGGGCTGTATCATCTGGGGCGATAGAGTCGTTATCCCAGAGCGACTCCGAAAAGCGTTGCTGAGAACTTTGCACGAGGGCCACCCTGGCATCGTGCGAATGAAAGCACTTGCACAAAGCTACGCATGGTGGTCGGGCATTGACAAGCAAATCGAACAGTGGGTCAAAGAAGCCAAGAAGCCAGCAACGCCCCACCAAAGGCCGTGCCTACTGAATGGGAGACACCACGTGGACCCTGGTCTTGAATTCACCTGGATTTCGCGGGGCCAACCAAGGGCCACACCTTCCTGCTTACAGTCGATGCCTACNCACAGTTTACTGCACTAGTGTTCAAGCAGTACCTCGCTGACCGCGGCATCCGCCATGCGCTCACTTCGCCTGCGCATCCTGCGACCAATGGCCGAGCAGAACGCATGGTCCAATTTGTGAAGAGAACCTTGCAAAAAGTGGACTACGACAACATTGATGACAAGGTCAATCAAATCCTCTTCTTGCAACACATCACCCCACATAGCGTCACCGGCAGAACTCCCGCCGAACTGCTGATGGGATGAAGGCTCCGCTCCCACCTCGACCGGTTGCACCCTGCTTATGAACCGGAGAAATCACTAGGATCCAGCGGCCGCTGTCGCACCTTCCAGGTAGGAGACCTCGTGTATGCAAGAAACCTATCGGGCGACCCGTTGTGGGTGGAAGTAACAGTAGTACTTGTAACCGGCCCCAGATCCTACCTTGTGCAATGCCTTGACGATAAACTTTGGAAATGGCATGTCGACCAATTACAGTCACGACTTACAGCAGCCAGTCCGCAACTCCCCTACGACCAAACTGAGGGGGGGGAGGTACGGAAGATGTGGAAATCCTAGAGAACCCGCTCGAGGGAAATGACGATTTAAATGTAACTCAAGAAGCGGAGCCAGAGGGAGAAATGTTTGCGCCTCAGGGAATTGCGGAAAATGAGGGCAATGAGGTGGAAGTAAACTCTGAACCAGAGGCAGCCACACCACCAAGCGGCGATCTACCTCAGCTGGATTGCAACCAGCGAATACAAACAAAATCTAAGAGACTGAAAAGACAACCGTCCTATTTAAAGGACTATGCCTTGAACTAAGGAACCAGGGGGAAGGGGTGTTGTGTATGTATATAAGTAATAAAGTGTGAGCTTGGAGTAAGTGCAGGGTTCTGGCCCTGCACTTCTGATTGGCTGTTAAGCGGCTGGACCGGATTGGCCCGTTCCGGGGAATCCGATTGGCCCTTAACAGAGACTTCCTATTGGTTATAAAAGCTAGCGTTCCTAGCTTGTTATTGGTTAAAACGTTACAAGGGTTGCCTATATAAGGTGGGGTTTACTGCTGTTATAGAGAGAAGTCACAATGTAAATAAAGAGCTGAAGTTCACCGTTCAGAGGCTTGTCTCCATTCATTCTCACCCATGCTCAATACTTAACATTACGCCCACTCTCCAGAACAGAACACCCACAATAACCCTGTGAGGAAGACAGGGTTGAGACATAGTGATTGGCCCAAGTAATGGAATGTCCAGAGATATCTTATAAATTAGATAAGTGGCTTATCATTGGAAAGAAGTCACTGAAAACTGTTGTACTGAAAATGTTAACCTTCTTCAGTCCCAGAAGAAAATAGCCACTTTGTGGTCTTTCTTTTATAGCAAATGTATGTATGTGTATGTATGCATGCATGCATGTATGTATGTATCCTGTCATTATTATTTTTTTTATAAATAGCTCAAAATGGTGAACATATCTAATGCACCTTTCCTCACAAAAACTTCTGAGATGGAGTGAGCTGTGGGGGAATCACAGGCTCAAAGTCACCCAGTCAGCTTTCATGCCTAAAGTGGGACTAGAAGTTACAGTTTCTGGTTTCCAAGACAGCACCTTAACCACTAATCCAAACTGGCTGTGCTTTTCTTTTGCCCCCCACCCCCTTTCTCTCTCTCTCTCTTTTTCAAGGGGAAAAAAACAGGCTGTTGTTTGGATTTTGGTTTTTTTGTAGGCCAATCGAAATTTATAACACAGAGGAATGGTTAATTCAACTTCATAGAAAGAAGCTGACAATGTTTCTATTTGCTACTGAATGAAACATGCTTTAAAAAAATAAAGGGTAGCTGTTTATCGATAAACAGCTACCTAAAAAAGTGAAGTACATAACAATATACATATTAACAGCGGCCAGACTAGCATTTGCTCAGTGTTGGAAATTACCTCACATATCTACAGAACAGATGATCATCCAAAAAATCTCAGATTGTGCAGAAATGGACAAACTAACCCTAGCCTTAAAAAATAAAGATTCTTCAATATATTTTAACAATTGGAATTGCTGGTATAAATGGTTAAATCAAAGACAGACTTTATATCATAAGGTAAAAAAGAATAGGACAAATCTAAATGAGTGATATATAAATATATATATGGATATGATGTATGTATATGGCATAAATCAAGAAGAGAAAAGATCTTACAAACTGTCGAGAATGTTTTTAAGCGTTCACTTCTCCATTTTTTTTCCTTTTTACTTCTTTCTCTTTTCTTTTTCTTTTTCTTTTCTTTTTTTCTTCGCTCTTCTATTCGTGTATGTGTTGTTGATTTGTTTTTAATTGTAAAATTAATAAAATTTGTTTTAAAAAAATAAATAAATAAAGGGAAGGGAAGCTTTGCAGTATGATGGACAAGGAGTGAGAAAGCTAAGGGCAGATGCTTCACCCAGTCTGGAGAGAAACCAAAAAGGTGTCCACTGGGAGATCTGAGGATTGAATGAAGTGATGAGCTTTTAGGATTAAGGATAGTGCTTTGTTTGTTTGTTAGTTAGTTAGTTTATAACCCACCTTTACTCTAACTGGCATGCATGGCACTCTGTCCACTGGTGGTTGTTTTTTTAACCACCTGAACAATTCTAGGAAGTATATTGAGCTGAGAGAAATAGATTAACTCACAGTATCCCTGTGATTTTGACATCTTGAACTTTCATCTCCCAGTCCTCAGTATTTTCCAAGCTAGCTGGATGGATCTAATAAAAATCATGGCTTAAGAAGTCTTTGGTTGTTCATCCGTAGAGTGAAGCTCTTTTAAGGAACACATTGATCAGAATATAATGGAAAAGATGGGTCTCATGGAAAGTTGTTAATTTTTCTGAGGCTCAGCTGTGCCATTCCATCCATTTTCCCATATTCCCTTATTTACATTTCAGAGAAGTTACAGTAAGTCATCTCTTTCTTATTCCACTGCTGAATTAACCCACCACATCCACCCTAGATTTGGCAGAAGAGTATATCAACATGAAATATACTGCTCTTTTTGCTGAGCCCTCTCCCTCCCCCTCCCCTTTTTTGTGTCTGTTCAAAGCCACCATTCGATGCTTTGTTCAACACATGATAAGGGAAGCAGCTGATCTAACCCTCTTCAGATATTGCCAGTCAGTGGGAGAAACATCAGCCAATCATGAAAGAGGTGGACGTGACTGCAAGACCTTTATGGAGATGTTGGTCCCATCAGTCCATTTTGCACTGCTTCAACTTGTGTTAAACCAATAAGGGCCACAGAATCAAGCATCAGGCATGGCAGCAATTCTTCAAAGTTTTATTACCGTAGGGTACATTAATAGAATATTGAAGGCCTGTCTAGGCTTCTTTCTGCCTCACATTATGCTAAACAGAATCAAGATTTCATTATTTTGAGCTTCTTTCATATGCTTTCCTCAATCTCAGGATTGTGTAATCTTTCTGCAAATCCTTCCTTTACAGCTTGTTCATTACTTCCCTATCCCCAAGGTCAATTCTATATTTTGTTGTGCACTACTTTTACTCATTTCTGGTAGAGCAGCCTACTATTATTGTCCAGTTCTCATATAATTGATGAGCTGATTGCTTACCTATTTCTGTAGAAAATATAAAATGGTATCATGCATTATATCCTAGTTGGGATATCTGTGCTTGTGGCATAGAATCCTTTGCACCCAACCACAGTGAATTCTGATTTCCAACTTGATCCAAAATGAAATATAGAACAACAAACCCTTCTTCATCTCCAGGACCAACAATGCATTCATTTCAAATTCATGATGCACAAAATTCGCTGTTCCACCTTGTTGATCTGGAGTCAAATCTGGCCAAGGGAAATTAATCTGATTTATTGTTACTGTAGGTAATCTCAAACAGCAAAATAGCATTTTGCATTATCTCTTGGTTGCCATTTCTCTCCACTTTCTGCCCTTTCAGCATAAAAGGAGAGGTGGCAGAGCAAAATATCAAAGAAAGAGAGAGAGAAAGAGAAAGAGAGAGAGGGAGGGAGGGAAGGAAGGAAAGGAAGGAAAGGAAGGAAGGAAGGAAGGAAGGAAGGAAGGAAAGAAAGAAAGAAAGAAAGAAAAAGAGAGAGAAAGAAAAAGAAGAAAAAAGAAAGAGATAAAGAAGGAAAGAAACAGAAGGAAAAAAGAGAGAAAGAGAAAAAGAGGGAAAGAGAGTAAGAAAGAAAAAAAGATAAGGAAAGAAAGAAAGAAGAAAGAGAAAGAAAGGAGGAACGGAAGGAGGAAGAGAGAGGAAGGAAGGAAGGAAGGAAGGAAGAAAGGAAGGAAGGAAGGAAGGAAGGAAGGAAGGAAGGAAGGAAGGAAGGAAGGAAGGAGAAGGAAAGAAGGAAAAGAAATTGTTAGGATCTGAAATGGGCTATTCCCTTCTCATTCATATATTGAAAATTCAGCCCACCTTTCTCTGAGAGAAAAGTAGGAACTAATGTATTGGCTAGTCAGCAAAGACACCCTTCACTATTTTGCCTGTTCATTTCCCAGGTTAACACTGAGTATTTTTTCTTGACCCATAAATCTGTGCCTTGGACAGGATTGGGGAGGGCAATGGAAATGCAAAGCAGCTCTGCTGTGCAGATGAAGTACAACACTGTGTGCTTGGGAACCATTTTTATCAGCTGATCCTCAGGGTGGTGCTTAAGCTGTCAAGATGCTAGGTCAGGGAAGGGAGTGAAGTGAGAAACAAAGAGATAATTTCTTCATGTAAAAAAAATTGTACAGCCTTATTTGTCTGGCAAAAAAGAAGAGGCACACACTACTTCACTGAGAGGCAATGATGAAAGAAATAAATCAGATGGGTAAAGTGAGACTAGAAAAGATGATCCCATAAAATAATGGATTCTTCCTGATTGCAGCCCAGAGAAATACTAAAGTCATAACTCAGAGAGGAAATAAAATTACTTTTTGCTTGCCTAAGTGAGAGGAGAAACTCACTCAGTTTATCATCAGCCCTGGAAATATGGGAATATTTGCTGACAACTGAAAGCGAGGCTTGCCAGCTGCAGAGGCAGATTCTACTTGTATCTTGGCTGCACATGAGTGATTTGCTAATTTGCCTTTTTCGTTTTGCCCATGTGGATAGATATTACAGCATTAATGTACAGTACAAGCTCTAGTTATTTCAATAACATCCAGCCCCATTTATGCTTATATTGATAGAATTTTTACTAACATTCCATCAAGGTAATTCAGAGGAAATACAATATCTATACAATGAAAAGCAATAAAGGGAGCCATAAAGTTGCAAACCCAACAAACCTTTGCTTCTTTCTCCCAAATTCTATTGAACTTTTTAAAGATCAGCAATTAGAAGTAATTTGTCTGAAAGTCACATCCTGAAAAAAGCACTTGGTACACATCTGCAAGTTCTTTCTCTGGATTTAGTACATTTTGTTAAAACATTGGAACTTTTTCAAATAATATGGAAATAGAAGTCAAAGTATTAGAATGTGTTTTATTAAATATGGTAGACCAGTGTTTAATCTTAAAATCTCTTCCAAAAACTGACTAGTAAGGGATAGGATAGTCTATCGGCTTTAGTTATATATACTCTTGCTGCACACTGTAGTCTCTTCCACTGTCAGTTCTGATACATTTTGGCCAGTATTTCATAAGCTTAGTTGAAATCAGGTGTGCTCCAGGCACATTTGAGCTATTTTATGCAAGCTAGGATGTCTAATCGGGAGATTACCTTTGTTTACACATATGTTGTTTTCTTCATGCCATCAAACTGAAGGTACTCTACATTCAATGCCTTGAAATACAATCAGTAACAAAGATGAGATGAGCCCTTGATTGGAATAAAATGCAATCTTAGATAGTATCACAAGGGATAAGGATCTTTCTATGACAGCAAAAATCAGAATAGTTAAAGCAATTAACTTGTTATGACCTGCAGCTACGAATGGTACATGTTAAGATAGGTAAATAATTTAGATACCTGGTTTAATGATGATTATTAAGAGTATCATCGACTGTAAGAAGAACCACTCAACTCATTCTGGATGAAATATAAACTGAATGTTCTTGTCAGGTCATGATCAGCAAGCATCAACTCACGTTCTGTGGGCATATGATTGTAAGCAGATGATGGACTAGAAGAAAAATTACTTGTCAAAGTTGATGAAACATATGAGATGGACAGAGAGAATCCAGCAGAGAACTGCATCTTTTTTACAGATCTTAAATTATCACCAGGACCAGATCAAGAAAGAGGACAAGGATTCAGGAAAAAAATTAACTATTTTATATTTTTAATAACTTTTCCTCATGCATTGTTTTACTTATTTTGTTATGTTACTATTTACAATGTAGACTTTTCACAGATGATAGATTTAATAAATATATTATAGTTCAGCTTTTGAGAGAAATTCCCCTATGAGTCAGTCTGAAAATTCCACAAACTTGGAGAACTTTGACTTGGAGATGGTTCCCAATGATTTCAGTGCCATGTTTCACATCTGTATTGTGAACTTTTTGCTAAAGTCAAAGAATTAAATGTTAATAAGATTTGTTTGCTCTGCACTTTCCTGAATTTCTCTGAGCTTTTGATACCAAGTGTAGGCCATTGTTTTAGCCTGTTTAAAGGATTACTTAATGTATGTGAAGGAAGTACTTTTGAAAGGTAATATATCACAGTAAGATAGATTGAGGAACACTGTATTCCCCAAGGAATGCCAGGCTGATTCTACATTTCACTGAGAACAGTAGAGTCTGTATTTAACAGTAAAGAATGAATGAGTGCCTTATTTTATCAAATAAAAGAGCTGGTGAAAGTTGAGGTTGTTTACAAGGCATTAATGTTTCTCTAACAAGCCAAATTGGATCTAACAAGCCAAAGTAGAAATAAAGCAATGACAGCATACCACTCTCAACAAACAGGCTAATGTTTATATGTTTTTCCTATGTTTGGATTGTAAACATGAGACATAAAATGATTTCTGGAATAAAGAGGAGCATCTATTACATTCAGTTTGGGCTCATGTCCAAATGGCTAAGCAAAGCCAGACCTAACTAATTCTTAGATGAGAGAATACCAAGAAATCTTACAGGAAATGGGAAGAATAAAATTTTGGGGAAGAAATAAATGGCAATGAATTTCCATATTGTTGCCAAATACGTCTGTGGTTTTACTGTGATTGTAAAGAAGAAAGTGTAGACAACTAATGTGGCAATACCAGAGACAGTACAGTAGAAGACAAAGAATTGGAGAAGATAAGTAAGTATCAAGATCTGAAAATCAAATTAGAACAATTGGCATAAACCAGCCATTGCGGTACCAGTAATTATTGGCACATGGGTGCCATATCAAAAATATTGGGTGGCACTTAGAAAATCTGCACATTGGCAAATCTCCATTTGCCAATTTAAAAAATACGCACAGCTTGGATCCACACTTACACTACACTGGTACACTGTGACTTCTTAGGTTCTTGAGAAGAACTCAATGCATACGAAAGCTAACACTAGCTAAAGAATTGGCAACTGTGATTTCACATTATTGTGCATATAATATTAAGCCAATGAATAAGTAAATAAATTAAACCAGACTTAAGCTTGGCTCAAAGGAGTCTTCTGTTCCAGTTGTAGAAATCTGACATAACCTAGCCACCCAAACTCATGTAATGAACAGATAATTTTTCAATCCTCAAATAATTTGGAATCCTAACAATCCAGTAATCTTGAGTGAAGTGTCTAGTAGTAGAGTATCTTGATTATCCATCTGTCACTTCCTGTGATCCTGAACTCATTTGGAAGCAGCTTATAAGCCTGGAAAGTCTTCTCTTTTTACAATTTTACATAGAACAGCAGACTAATGTGGTACTGGCGGTTATTATAGATTGATTGCTTTAATATGCCACCATTATCTACATGGTTGTCTGACAGAAGACAACAATAAAAGCAGCATTAAATGCCAAAGCAATGTCATCACACAAATCATAGATGGTGTCCATACATCCTTTCCCAATGTTCTCTACAAAGGTCTGTTTTTACTCACTTTTGAAAGGTGTTCACCTGGCTTCAAAATAGAGGCTCTTCCAAAGCATGAAGCTAACAAGAGCCTTTGGCTTTTGTACCTCTCAGTAAATGGGGGACTACTAATAGAGTGCAACCAGATGGGTTGATGATGTGGCAAAAGCACTTGAAGATAGTTGGAAGCTAAGGTTGGTAGATTGAGACCAGCATTTTGAATTGCACCTAGGGGTAATCCACAGCCAATGTTATAGGGTTGTGGTAACTCTCATTCTTTAATAATCAGGGTACTTATTTCTTTAATAAGCAGGCTACTACATTTCAGGCATTGACAGAGTGGTCAATGCCTGGAATGCCCTACCCAACTTCATTGTTACAGCCTCAACCCCTCACAGCTTCAACTTCAAACTGTCTACCATGGACCTCACCCCATTCCTAAGAGATCCTTAAGGGGGGCATACATAAGTGTACCAGTGTGCCTACCATCCCTGTCTTACTGTCCCCATTTATCTGTATTTACTTCCTTTGTTCTTGTTTACATTCACACTTATACTTGATATCTTGTACAAGTTTGACAAATAAATGAATACTATATTCTAAACATGTGTTCCAATTTTGAGTATTTTTAAGGGCAGCCCCATGTACAGCTAGTGCTCGACTTATGACAGTTCAATTAGTAACCAATCAAAGTTACAATGGCACCAAAAAAAGTGACTTATGACCATCTTTCACAATTACGACCTTTGAAGCACCCCCATGATCATGTGAACTGGTTCATATTTATGATGGTTGCAGTGTCCCAGGATCGCATGACACACACACCCCTTTTGAGCCCTTCTGATAAGCAAAGTCACTTAACAACTGGGTTACTAACTAATCAACTGCAATGATTCATTTAACAACTGTGGCAAGAAGAGCCTCAAAATGGGTGGAAACTCCCTTGACAACAGAAATTTTGGGCTTAATTGTGGTTTTGGGCTTAATTTTGGGGTAAATTGAGGACTACCTGTAGTTTATAATGTAATAGTAGGATTGTTGGTACCTGTTTTGTCAGAACTCTTGCTCAAGGTATGATAGCAATAAGTGCTTTAGCTACTGATACCTTGGTAGAGGCAAAGTTCAGACATGAAGCCAACTATGTTATTATGTCTTGTTGCCTCAAATGTTCCACGTATGAAATGAGGATAGTAGAATTCCTAGCGCAGTTTTACAAACTGTTAATCATCCAGCAA
This sequence comes from Emydocephalus ijimae, assembly GCA_004319985.1. Taxonomy (NCBI): domain Eukaryota; kingdom Metazoa; phylum Chordata; class Lepidosauria; order Squamata; family Elapidae; genus Emydocephalus; species Emydocephalus ijimae. The sequence continues at coordinate 20,490 of BHEV01011438.1, forward strand.
TTCTCCAGACTGGAAAGCCTAGAAAAATCATATTCATTCATCTTTAGGAGGCTTCGCCGTTAAATAGCTCAGATGGAGTTATGGAAAACGGTGGGTTAAGGTGGGCAGGATCTCCTGAATTGGGAGCTATATTATCGTGCAGCCTGTCTAGTCTGGCTGAAAGAATGGGTGAATTTAACCAACAAAAGGATATTAATTCTAGAAGGTCATGCCTTGCAAACGGGCTGGCATGCCTTTCTGTAGGATATGGAGACTACTAAACAGAAATATTTCCACAAACACCTAATTAAAGATTCTTTATTATTTAATTGGAATAAAATCAGGAAAAAACATTATACAAAGATCCTCTCTTGGCTATCAACAATGGAAGTGATGATCCACCACACTAACTTAGATATGAATAAGATGATTAAATATAAAGATCTATTAGATACACAAGGAAAGTTGAAAACATGGCAGGACCTCCAGGAAGAAGGGATACAAATTGTCAGGTTGGATTTTCTTCAAGTGCAAAACAGGATATAAAAGAGTATGGAATACATGTGAAACCACAACAATTAGATAAAATCCTACTAGGACCAGATTAAAAATTCATTTGTTTAGTGACCGTTCAATGTTACAACGACAGTGAAAAAAAGTGACTTATGACTGTTTTCATATTTACAACTGTGGCAGCATCCCTATGATCACATGATCAAAATTAAAATACTTGGCAAGTGGCTCATATTTATGATGGTTGCAGCGTCCCAGGGTTATGTGATTATTTTTGGTGCCTTTCTGACAAGCAAACTCAATGGGGAATCCAGATTCACTTAACAACCGGGTTACTAACTTAACAAAAATGCAATGATTAACTTAACAATTGTCGCCAAGAAAAGTCATCAAACGAGACAAGCTCACTTAACAAATGTTTCACTTAGCTACATAAATTTTGGGCTCTGGTGTGGTTGTAAGTCAAGGACTACCTGTATTTTGCTGCAGAATTTGTAAATTGCATGCACCGTGTACATTTTCTACTAACTTGAAACAGAAAGTCAGTGAAAATGAAGAGGGAAGAGACATGTATATTTGATCTCTCTAGCCTTTTGACCAGTTGCTCCTTTGCCCCACTGCTGATGCCTGTTCATTTTGACTTCTTGAAGCAAAGGTCCCAAAACACACGACCTTTAATGCATGACGTGCTACCACTATCTCAGAGGGTTAATTAACGTACAGGGGGACTGTGGTAGCAATCTGCATTGAGGCATTGGAGTACAGATTGAGAAACTTTAAGCTTTTTCTCACAGGTATCTCATTGGTAATGTTATCCTCCTGCTGGGACAGAAATATCCTAGATGTTTATTACATTCTCTGCTAGTTGAACATCAAAGAGCTGAATATATCAATGGTTGGATTTTCTGCCTGCAAAAGGAGAAGTCAGTTCTTGGTAGTTTCATGCAATAGGATTCACATCTCATAAATGCTGGCATTAAAATGAATTTTAGCAGGATAGATAGATAGATAGATAGATAGATAGATAGATAGATAGATAGATAGATAGATAGATATTGATGATATTGATATATAGATATAGATCTTGCTGAAATTCATTTTAAATATATATATATGTGTGTGTTGTGACTGAAAGGATCGATCCTGCTGTGAGTTTTGACTCTGATGACTCTGATGATGAAAGGCTGGAGCCTGCTATGAATGTGGAGTCTGAATTATTAGAAGACACATATGTGAGCCAGGGGGATGAGAGGTTATCTGACAGACACTCTTCGCCAGAACCTGAGGCCTCATTCATGCCAGCATCTGATCCACAAAATGAATCAGAGGCGTCGAGTGGGGAAGTTGACAGATTGTGGCTTGATGCTAGAACTAGGAGGAGACTGAGACGTCAAGTTGGGGGGAGGCAAGCCAGATGCTGATTAGGGAAAGTAGCACGTTGCCTCAATGAGTATAAAAGGACACAGCTGGGTTTGGAGAGTTTGTCAGTGACTGAATGAGTGACTGAATGAGTGAGGATTTTACAGCAGAGGCTCTGAGGCTGACAATTGTTTGCCGGGACTGATATGCCGAATAGAGCGGGGTTTGCTGCTGTGAATTGTGATTTATGACAGCCGTTATCTTGTGAGACTACTTTCTGTTTGGATTTACTGTTGAAACAGCTGCTTTCTGTTTTGTTTGTTTGAATTTTGAAGGGGAGTCATAACATATGTTTGTGTATATAATTTATATATATGTATATGTATATGCGTGTGCGTGTGTGTGCGCGCACACATCTATATCTATCTATCTATCTATCTATCTATCTATCTATCTATCTATCTATCATCTATCTATCTATCTATCTATCTATCTATCTATCTCTATCTATCTATCTATCTACACATACATACATACATACATACATACATACATACATCTGGTCTTCTATTCTTGCTTCTATCAATGACCTTTTTTATTTACCTGTACACTTGCACTTCTTCCTTTTAAGTTCTGTCCAAAATGCTTATACAGATTCAGTGCCCTACAAGCATATTATAATACAGGCACTATATTACATTAGAAAAATGCATCAGAAATGATGTATGGTATATTTATAGAGAAGAATAGTTACAATGCATCTGCATTACTGCACTTGCTTTTATTTTAAGTGTGCATGTATGGGGATCTTATTATAAGAATGTTATTAAATAAGTATAGAATCCTGAATTCTGCCTGGTCACTTGAAACAGTTTTGCTGAAGAATTATAACTAGAGTGGGGAACCATTGCAAATGCATTTCCTGTGGTTCAAGCAGCAACACATTTGATTATAAAATGCTTATGAATCATAAACATGCCATTTCAAATGCAATGTGTATCCTGATTTTAATAGTAAGTACATTTTGTGCTGAATTCTGCCTTGCATTGCCAGCGGAGTATGAAAGAAGCTGATGACCTCATCATTTTTACAATTTAACATTGTTGACAGCCATCTGTTTCCAGAATCCTTGTAAGCAAAAGTTCTTCTTCTCTGATCCTCCTCCCTTCACAGGAGGCCTACAGTCACTGATCATGGACATTTCAGGCCATCTTAGCTGTCTCCGTTAGTAGATCTGGACCCATAAATCCCTTTAATACTGGTAGTCCTTGACTTATGACCACAATTGAGCCCCAAATTTCTGTTGCTAAGGAGAATGTTTGTTAAAGTGAGTTTTGCTCTGTTTTACAACCATTCTTGCCACAGGTGTTAAGTGAAACATTGCATTTTTGGTAAGTTAGTAACCCGGTTGTTAAGTGAATCTGGATTCCCCATTGATTTTGTTCATCAGGAAGTTGCAAAAGGGGAATCCCATGACCCTGGGACACTGCAACCGTCATAATTATGAGTCAGCTGCCAAGCCTCTGAATTTTGATCATGTGACCCTGGGGATGCTGCAACAGTCGTAAGTGTGAAAAATGGTCAAAGTCCCTTTTTTCAGTGCCGTTGTAATGTTGAATGGTCACTAAATGAACTGTTGTAAGTCAAGGACCACCTAGAGTAGAATTGGTGTAGGCTTTCATGGCTAAATAGATATCATTGCTTCATTGGAAAGCTGACTTAATCCATTGCCTACGTTGGCTCTTCAGATTCTTAGAGCTGTTCCCCAACACTGCCTATAAATGACAGAGCTTGAATTAGGAAACATCTACTGTACATGAAAAGTAAGTGAGGCTTTCCTTTAAACTATTCCCAGTCCTCTTCATGGTAATATAAATCACCTTCCATTAAATGTATACATAATATTCCTTTATTTGTTTTCTTAAGCTTTCGCGGGTACTTACATGTATGGTATTCAGCTTTGTTCAGGTATTTTCTCACCTCATTATATTCATTTAGCAACTATCTTGGGTAGCAATTATTCACAAATACAAGAGGAATAAATTTTAGCAAAAAAATAACTTTTCAAACCAATACATTCACTTGTGCAAACTTGTGCATCAGACAACAATGTACACAGTGTGCTGCCTGGGAGAACTTTATTTGTATGATCTTTGTATTCTCTCTCTCTCCCCCACTCTCCTTCTCACTTGCTCTCTCTCTCTCTCTCTCTCTCTCTCTCTCTCTCTCTCTCTCTCTCTCNTCTCTCCCACCTCTCCAATCTCTCTGTCTCTCTGTCACATAGTTTGCTTAGGGACTGTGTTGCTTAGTGGCTATTTTGCCAGAAACAATTGTGGCTCCTAAACAAGGGCTACCTCTATTTACGTGTGCTATTTGTTGAAATGTTAAATGTTCACACAAACCATCAGAAAGGAATCAAAGATGTTTAGCTCCAGTCGTCCCTTTCATACTTTCTTTGCAGAAAATGTGGATATTTGATTAATTCTGTTTTTCCTTCCACCCATATTCCTAGCCTACTGGCAAAACCACAACCTCAAAGCATAGCCAAGCGACTCCATTGCTTAATAGGCGGCAAAGCATTTTCTTCAAATGTTTTTCCTTTTTTCTTGGTAGCTACAGGAACATTTTGGAAACTCCTATTTCTGCCAAGAGAGTACCGACTGGGAGCACATCCAAACTTCTATCTTTATAACTCTGATTCTGTTAACCATTGCACATAATAGAAGGTATTCATTCAGATATTTAGAAAGACTTCATGTTTAACTTTATACCATTTAAAGGTTAGGCTCCCTTAGGGATGCACTGAAAGATACAGTTTGAGCAGGGATTCGTAAATTTTCGAATCAAGCTGTAATGAAAAGTGACTAATGTAGTTTTGTACAGTCACAAGCAAACTATGTGCACACTAGAGAGCCTGCTTGGGCAAGCACATATTCTTGCAGTGAAGATGGGATCCACACAATTTGTATATACGTACCTACATGTATTTTTTTACAAGATCTCTAGAAATGCTTACAGTTAGGGCTTGTATGAATGTGCTAACAAACTATAGAACAGATTATTGGGATTTTGGACCAAGTGGTTGGAATTCCAGTTTTTTACAAATGTACTGACTCCATAAAGGCAATAAATAGAGAAATAGCTAGTAGGAATCTTCTCCTTTTCTCCATTCTTCATCTAAAATATGTTCCTTCCATGATTCTATGTGTTATGTCTCCAATGGATATGCCACCCACTCTCTCTCCTCTCCCTCTCCCTCCTCCACACTAGGATTTGTATAGTTTATAAAGTTCAGGTTCTTATCCACCCACTCCCACTTGTTCCCATTCCCCTAATGGAGTACTATAAGTTTTAGAAATGGGTAGACTTAAGTGTTGTGTATGTATAAAAGTAATAAAGTGTGAGCTTGGAGTAAGTGCAGGGTTCTGGCCCTGCACTTCTGATTGGCTGTTAAGCGGCCGGACCGGATTGGCCCGTTCCGGGGAATCCGATTGGCCCTTAACAGAGAGTTCCTATTGGTTATAAAAGCTAGCGTTCCTAGCTTGTTATTGGTTAAAACGTTACAAGGGTTGCCTATATAAGGCAGGGTTTACTGTTGTTTGGGAGAGAAGTCACGATGTAAATAAAGAGCTGAAGTTCACCATTCAGAGGCTTGTCTCCATTCCTTCTCACCCATGCTCAATACTTGACACTGGCGACGAGGGTGGGATCAGGAGATGTCTGAACCACCGGAACCAAGAAGAAGCAGCGAGCACGTGACAAGCGGCGCCAACAACGGAAACATGTCCGGCGGCATCGTACCATCCACTCCGTTCGATCCAACACAAGAGGACTGGGAGTCCTACATGGATCACTTCCAAATGTTCCTAGAGACGAACAACTTAAAGGATGCCACACCAGGAAAAAAAAGGGCAGTGTTCCTGACGCATTGCGGTCCAACCGTATTTAAGATGGCTAAAGCACTAGCCAAACCCCGAGAAGTGAAGGCCTTGGATTGGGACGACCTCGAACCCATCCTGAGAAGCCACTACGCTCCAACCGTGCCTATGCTCGTGAGACGCCATGAGTTTTATCAGAGAAGCCAGCGAAAGGGAGAAAGCATGGCCAACTTCGTAGCAGACCTCCGAAATTTGGGAGGCCTCTGCGGATTCACCGATTTAGAAGAGGCACTAAGAGATCGAATAGTTCTGGGACTAGATGCACCAGGCTTACAAAGCAAGCTAATGGCGAAAGGCGACATCAGCCTTGCCGACGTCATCGCCGATGCTACGGCAGCAGAAGCAACCAGGAAGTCGGCTGCACAACTTCGCCGAAACTGTGCTCCGGTACCACCACCGGCCAGCAACATCTCACCCAACTCAGAAGGGTAGTTTTCAACGATCCACAACGAGGACCTCTCTTCGTTGTCAGACAGTGATGAAGAAGGGGTCCATCGATTGTGGTCCGACCGGGACCATCGTCCGAAGCCCTTATGCCCTTGTGCTGGCTGTGGAGCTGACCATGCCAGGTCCGAGTGCAAATTCCGCGACGCACTCTGCCACGAGTGCAGGAAACGAGGCCACATCGGACGGGTCTGCCGCAGCTTGCCAGGACCCAGCCAGGCCTCGAAAGGGGCTAACTACTGCCAATTGACAGGAAACTGTCCTGTAAGGCGGGCGCCAGTAAACCACTCCAACAGAAATCAAGCTTTGCAGAGAGAAGAGGCTCACCATACTATCACTATCGGTCACGCTTCAACCTTGGACACTAAGAAAATCTGAGTCACGGTAGCAATTGAAAACCAGCCTTGCCACATGGAGGTCGACTCGGGATCGTCCCTCTTGATGGTGTTGTGGAAGACACTCAAGCAACTCATCCCCACAATTCAACGCCAAGACCTCCATTTCCAATGCCTCATCCTCAAGGACTACCAGGGGAATCGAATCCCCATCGTCGGGTCCTGCCGAGTCTGAGTTTCCTTCAAGAAACACACAGCGCACTTACCCTTAACGGTCATCGATAGAGATAGGCCCAGCCTACTGGGTCTCCAATGGTTTGTGCCACTCGGCATTGAAGTGGCCGGCGTAAACCGAGTCGGTGGCTGTGACTGGGAGGAAGACCTTATCTCTGAGTTCAGGGATGTCTTTGCGGACAGCTTAGACGAGTACAAGGGGACCCTGATCTCATTTAGCCTAGATCCAAAAATAGCTCCCATTCGTTTGAAGCCCCATCGAGTTCCATTCGCCTTAAAATTGAAAATCAACGAACAACTCGACAAACTGACAGCTCAGGGGGTGTTGAAGCCCATCGATCACTCCCCTTGGGAAACCCCTATTGTAACACCCATCAAGCCAGACGGGTCAATCCGAATCTGTGGGGACTACCGGGCCACTTTGAACCACGCCCTGCAGCAGAACGCATATCCAGTACCGGTGGTGCAACACCTCCTCCATTCCCTGGGAGGTGGGAAAGTTTTTGCTAAATTAGATTTAGCTCAAACATATCAGCAATTACCAGTAGATGAAAAAACGGCACAGGCCCAAACTATTGTGATGCACCACGGTGCTTTTCAATGTACCCGGCTGCAATTCGGAGTTAGTGTAGCCCCGGGGATCTTCCAGAGCCTTATGGAAAGGTTATTGCAAGGAATTAAGGGTGTAGTCCCCTATTTTGATGATGTATTAATTGCAGCCCCTACAAAAAAAAATTGACAGGACCGGTTGAAATTAGTCCTAAAAAAATTCCAAGAAGCCGGTCTGAGGTTAAAAAAAAACAAATGTAAATTGTGTACTGACAGTGTTGGGGTACCTGATTGATAGTCAGGGCATTCACCCTACCGAGAGTAAATTAAAGGCGATCAAAAACGCTCCCAGGCCACGAAACAAGGCCGATCTTCAGGCGTTCCTAGGCCTCATCAATTTCTATAATGTATTTTTACCGCACAAAGCAACCGTCGCTGAACCGTTACACCGACTGTTAGATAAAAAAGCAATGTGGTTATGGGGTCACCGGGAAGAACAGGCATTCCGAAATGTTAAAAAACTGCTCACTTCCGACTCCGTACTCATGCAGTATAACAAGACTTTGCCGTTTGTTATAACCTGCGATGCATCGCCTTTTGGGGTGGGCGCCATTTTGAGCCATGTGCTGCCTAATGGGAATGAAGCCCCTGTTGCATATTTTTCAAAGATTCTTTCGTAAACAGAGCGAAACTATGGACAAATTGATAAAGAAGCCCTCGCAATCGTCTCAGCTGTGAAAAGATTTCACGAATACGTGTATGGGAGGGTTTTTACCATTGTAACTGACCACAAACCATTGCTAGGGACAATAGCCGGGGATAAGCCGACTCCCAACATATTATCCCCTAGGATGACCCGATGGTCAGAATTCTTAGCTGCTTATAACTATCGGTTGCAATATCGCCCGGGGAAAGCCATTCCCCACGCTGACGCATTGAGCCGAGCACCGCTTCCNTCAGATGACTTCACACCATTCAAGTCTAGGCAGACTGAACTCTACTCCCAGAAGGACTGTATCATCTGGGGCGATAGAGTCATTATCCCAGAGCGGCTCCGAAAAACGTTGCTGAGAACTTTGCATGAGGGTCACCCCGGCATCGTGCGAATGAAAGCGCTTGCACGAAGCTACGCATGGTGGCCAGGCATTGACAAGCAAATCGAACAGTGGGTTAAAGCTTGCCCCCAGTGCCAAGGAGTCAGCAACGCCCCACCAAAGGCCATGCCTACTGAATGGGAGATGCCACGTGGACCCTGGTCCCGAATTCACCTGGATTTCGCGGGGCCAACCAAGGGCCACACCTTCCTGCTTACAGTCGATGCCTCCTCAAATTGGCTCGAAATTCATCGCATGACAACTACGACCTCCGAGGCGGTCATCAAGGTTTTAAATAAACTCTTTGCAACCCACGGACTACCAGACGTCCTGGTGTCCGATAACGGGCCACAGTTTACTGCACTAGTGTTCGAGCAGTACCTCGCTGACCGCGGCACCCGCCATGCGCTCACCTCGCCTGCGCATCCTGCGACCAATGGCCAAGCAGAATGCATGGATCAATTTGTGAAAAGAACCTTGCAAAAAGTAAACCACGACAACATTGATGACAAGGTCAATCAAATCCTCTTCTTGCAATACATCACCCCACATAGCGTCACCGGCAGAACTCTCGCTAAACTGCTGATGGGACGAAGGCTCCACTCCCACCTCGACCGGTTGCACCCTGCTTATGAACTGGAGAAACCACTAGGATCCAGCGGCCGCTGTCGCGCCTTCCAAGTAGGAGACCTCGTGTATGCAAAGAACCTATCGGGCGACCCGTTGTGGGTGGAAGCGACAGTAGTACGTGTAACTGGCCCCAGATCCCACCTTGTGCAATGCCTTGACGATAAACTTTGGAAACGGCATATCGACCAATTACGGTCACGACTTGCAGCAGCCAGTCCGCAACTCCCCTATGACCAAACTGAGGGGGGGGGAGGTACGGAAGATGTGGAATTCCTAGAGAACCCACTCGAAGGAAACAACGATTTAAATGTAACTCAAGAAGCGGAGCCGGAGGGAGAAACGTTTGCTCCTCAGGGAATTGTGGAAAATGTGGGCAATGAGGTGGAAGTGAACTCGGAACCAGAGGCAGACCCACCACCAAGCAGCGATCTACCTCAGCTGGATTGCAACCAGCCAATACAAAGNTTCCTAGAGAACCCACTCGAAGGAAACAACGATTTAAATGTAACTCAAGAAGCGGAGCCGGAGGGAGAAACGTTTGCTCCTCAGGGAATTGTGGAAAATGTGGGCAATGATGTGGAAGTGAACTCGGAACCAGAGGCAGACCCACCACCAAGCAGCGATCTACCTCAGCTGGATTGCAACCAGCCAATACAAAGGAAATCCAAGAGACTGAAAAAACAACCATCCTATTTAAAGGACTATGCCTTGAACGAAAGAACCAGGGGGAAGGGGTGTTGTGTATGTATATAAGTAATCAAGTGTGAGCTTGGAGTAAGTGCAGGGTTCTGGCCCTGCACTTCTGATTGGCTGTTAAGAGGCCGGACCGGATTGGCCCATTCTGGGGAATCCGATTGGCCCTTAACAGAGAGTTCCTATTGGTTATAAAAGCTAGCGTTCCTAGCTTGTTATTGGTTAAAAAGTTACAAGGGTTGCCTATATAAGGCGGGGTTTACTGTTGTTTTGGAGAGAAGTCACGATGTAAATAAAGAGCTGAAGTTCACCGTTCAGAGGCTTGTCTCCATTCCTTCTCACCCATGCTCAATACTTGACATTAAGGAATTCTGGATTTTCTATCACATGCTCTCTTTCTAAATAGTACTTATATCCAGGGGTGAGATTCAAAAATGCCAGCAACCGATTTGCTGCCCAGTTGATGGGTGGGCATGATCATGGTGGGCGTGGCCTACTGGAACTTCTGGGAGGGCTTTTTTTTCACCTTCCCCAGAGTCCAGAGGCTTCCCTTGGCTCTCTGGGAAGGTGAAAATGGCCTCCCTCAGGCTCCAGAGGGCCTCCAGAGGCCAGAAATGGGCCCATTTCTGGAGTTTTGGAACTTCTGGTTTGGCCCATTTTTCACCCTCCCAGAGCCTTCACACAGACTCTGCCCTTACCTGGGATCCAAAATGGTCTGCATGGAGATTCCTGAGAGGGGAGGAGCAGGGTGGGCTGGGCCAGCCAGTTGGTTCAACTACCGGTTCGGCGAACTAGATGTAAATTTAACATCCAGTTTGCCCAAACCGGTAGAATCCCACCCCTGCTTATATCTATTTTCTTACATACAACAATCAGTTTGAAGAATACTTTCTTATAAAATTCATATTCCCAACTTTAGTGTTTTCTCCATTTCTTCTGTATAAAGCTGTCTGGGTGTGATGGACACACCTCTTTTAAACCTGCTATTCTCACTGGGTGTTTCCAGGCTTTAGAACCCCTTGACAAGAAAAGGCTTCTTTTTCTCATCCTTCTCCTGACCTATAAAAACAAAGGCAAGAGAGGTTAACTCAAACTTATGAGGTGATGGTATTTTTGTTCTTTGGAGATGATGGTATTTCTGGTTTTTTGTTGTTTTGTTTTATGATGGCATTTGGCATATTTTTACATATATTTTTACCGGTTTATTAAAGTTATTTTGCATCATGGGCTATCAACTCAATATCTACTTTTGGCTGGATTTCTGATCAAGGAAACTTTTAAACAGAGTCTTGGATATCAGTATCCAAAGTGGTATAGAATCTCTCACAGGCATGAGATCTTTAAAATGGTTGGCCAGTAAGAATAAATTTTCAAATGGAAAAAAAAGACCTGACAATGGGGTTGATACAGTATTAAAGGACAGCTTTTTACCAGAGCAAAAATATAGTTGCTTGGTTCCATGATAAAATATGGGTGATTTTACCAAGTGCTATAGCATGACAGGAAGTACATACTTGTAGGAGACATCATATATGTCTTATTTAATTGTCAATTATATATTCCAATACAGCCTAGTATTTAGAAACGTTATCTGATTCAATAGCCTATCAGTACAATTACAGATTGTCTTACTTTCTTCAGAATGCTAATAAAGATGTAGCTGGCAGAACCGTCAAGTTTATAGAAACTGTTCAACTGAAAAATTGTTTTGCAGAACAGATGCAACATGTAAAGATGCTACATTATCTGAACATATCTGCAATCTAATATATTTGTCTACCTTTTTTATCTTTTGTTAGTTGACCCCATGTTGTGTCTTGATATGGTCAATTGGGTAATTAATGTATCAATAAAGTAATAATACATGTTTTAGTTACAATTTAAGTGTGTTTCAATTACATTATTATTTAATATTATTGTTACTCTTTTGACTGGCATCAGTTGGAAAAAAAACATGTGATAGATGGACAAAAACATAGATGGATTGGGAAAGAACCTATAGTAGAGAAAGTTCACAAGGGGGAGAAAACTAAAGTAGGATCAGTTGACAAAATTTAAACAAAATCTTCCTTGTTTGAGCTAAGAATTTTGTTCTGGAAGTAATTTCACAATGGTAGAGTCTATAAATAAGAATTGCATATGTGCACACAAGCACACTTTTAATCTTTGTTTCTGAGTTTTTAAAAACGCTTCCCTTCCAATAGAGCATCTTTGCATTTAGAGAAATAGAAAAGCACACATATAAATAACTTGCAGAGAAAGAAAACAACACTTCCTTACTGAATTGACAGAAAATGGTGTTAGAAATGACAGATTAGTCTGAAAGTAGAGTTCGTGATTCACTCTAGACATAACTGTATTTGTTTCAATCAGAAGTGACTAAAATGGACTTGGATAACTTTGTAGCATTCCAAACCATTTATCTCCACATAAAGACTTCCAACATTCTGGATTTACACTCAGGTGTGTTTTCTAAAGAACTTCCAAATTAATCAGGTTTGCACATAATTATCATATCCATATTTGTTGGAGAATGGTTTTTATTTTTAGAAACTCATTATTTTTTATTCTTGCTTCTATGACTTTCTTTAGTTTAAGGGTTTGCCAAGTTTTTAATTCTTCCATGTAACTGCCAAATAATGAAACACTTCATCACACAAATAAATAAATAAAAAATCCTACTTTTTACTTTATAAACAAAACTTAAATATAGGAAAAACACAGCTACTAGATTCTGCAGTGAATGTCAACTGTTTCACTAGAATTGGGTTGTATAAAATCATGATATAATTTTGTGAAAGATTAAGGGCAAAAATAAACCTAAAAACTACCTGAACCAGTGGTGGGATTCAACTTTTTTTACTACCAGTTATGTGGGCGTGGCTTGGTGGGTATGGCAGGGGAAGGATACTGCAAAATCTCCAGTCAGAGGTGGTATTTGCCAGTTCTCTGAACTACTCAAAATTTCCACTACCAGTTCTCTAGAACTGGCAGAACTTGCTGAATACCACCTCTGACCTGAACAGAGTTAATTTTTTATTGCTAGAATTTTGCCTCTCGATTGAGGTTCTGTAATTTTTTTTCTACCAATGGATTTTGTAGAAGTTTGAAAACCTAGAACTATGATTTCAAGCTGTGTGGATTTTAATTCCCAAAATTCTTCAGACAGAATTCTGGGAATTGAAGCCCACATAGCTTAAAATTACAGGAGTTGAGAAATACTGATGTAGCTATGACATCTCTCAAATGTTAAATTACAAATATGAATTTGGGAAATTAAAAAAAAATCAGATTACTGTTTACCAGCAGAACTGGATTCCAAAAGAGCAACACTAACATATGTTTTCTGTGTGTATGTGTGTGTTTGTATGTATTTAATCAATCAATTTATTTTCTGCCTCTGCTGAGGTACCTCTAGATAGCATATGGAGTAATAAATAATTAAAAGAAGAAAGATAACTACAACAGCAATAAAAAATTGTAACAGCCTTCACTGCAGAATAAACATAATGTAGAAGACTAACCAAGTGGGATTCTATATCCCTGTGTGGAAACACTCCTATTTACCCAGTGCTAGTTAAATTGTATAGCTTTCTGATTTGCTAGAGTATGATTTAGATTAAAATTAAGATAAAAATTAATTTGTTGAGAGTGAGAAGCCTGGAACACAGACTCTATTCCTCTTTCAGCTTTTCCGATTCATTAAAATTGTGTTTATACATGCAGAAATAGTATGTAACTCTGCACAAAGATATAGCTCATAAAATGCTACATAGCATGTGCTTAATTATTCAAATTGCACCATGTGTTTTGAGATATAAACATTAACTATTTCCCTTATCAACAAAAACTGGGAAAGTTATATCAATAGACATTAAAAATTAAAATTTAACAATTAGGTTAATCGTTGACAAGATTAATTTTTATATTAAATTTATACCTTGAACTTTTCAGCCCAATTTCAGAAGCAAATTGCATTAGTGAATTACAGTAGAAATTGAGTCTGGGGAGGGCCATTGTATGATCCAAAGACTATGGAGTGACTTCTCCTCTTAACTTGCATTGTGGATTTAAGTTTCTTGGTTAATCTGATTGGCTGGTAAGGCTAGTTTTATCCAGAAAAATCCCACTTCGTTAGAAAACTCATTTTATCTAGCCTTGTTCCTGTTTCCCATTTTGGGGGCCTTGCCTTCTTTTGGCCTTGTACATTCCTGGAGGGATCATGTGGTTGCTGTTATCAAAAAGAAGTATGGACTCCCCCTTTCTCTTTCTAGATAATACAGCTAGAAAATTTTGTATATGCAGCTGCCAGCCTTATCAGTTAGGGACTGAAGAACAAGAGCTATAATATTTAAGTAATGAACCCAACTTCTGAGTTCTTTACCATCCAATAATTTATAATCTGTTGTCTACTGCTTGTTAATGATCATGTGTTTTTGACTTTTTGAACTATATAAAAACTATGCTAATTTGTATATCAAGGACTCTCCATTTGTGACTATGGTTTTGAGAGTAATTTTTTTTCTTGCTAAACAGGTTGAAAATTCCTCCTATGTGTGATAAATTGGCTCTTCACACCAGGTGAAAAATGACCCCAACATTAACTGAAACAATCCACAGTTTGGCCAATGAGTCTTCCAAATTTTCTGTACTAGAAAGTGGTGATGAAATGTTTAAAGCACAATTCCTATTCTCTGGCTAGATAGTAAGCATTCTTATCACGAGCCTTTGATTGCTAAGCTTGGATCTGATTTGCATTTCCAACCATAGACAAAAGGTGTACATTAATCATAAGATTTGGTGCCTCATTTATCATTTCAGAAAAGTTTCTATTTTAACTTGCACTGCTTCAACTTGGGGCTCATTCCATGATAGGTTGTATACTTCCCCTCAATCAGCATATAATCCAGGATCACAAGAACCATGAGATAAAATATATATAAAAATAAATATATAGAAATAAGTTATTCATTCGTTCGTTCATTTCTATACCACCCATTTCACCTGAATGGGGAGTTTGGAAACTAGGCTTCTTTAAATTTGGATCATATGAATATAACTTGGATTCATGCAGCTTCGGGCAGCATTAGAGAGCCGGATTTTTAGGCCATCAGTCATGTGCTCAGTTTTAGAACTCAAAGAAAAGAATTGGTCTTCATGATCTAATTCTGCTTGGACATTTTCAGTGAATGGGAGTCTACTACATCACTGGGTAATTGGTTCCACTGCCAAATTGCTATTAGTGTTGGGAAGATTTTCCCCCCTTAACCTTCAATATGAATTTGCCTTTCTATAACTTAAGTACCTGATTACATGTTCTTATTAAGTACCTAAGGTACCTCATTACAAGTGACAGCTTTTCACATATTTGAGGAACATTATCATATTCCCTCTCATTCATCCTTTCTCAAGGTGAAACATACTTGACTCCTTTAATATTTCTTCATATTGATCTTTTTTTTACCTTTGATCTTTTTTCATCCTTGTTCCATTTTTTTCACCTGTGCTATGATTGAAGCCCCATTCTTTTTGTACAAAACTGCAACATCACTGCCTGTTGAATAGGGGTGGAGCTTCAGTCACAACAATGTGCTCATTAAATTGCAGATTTTGACACACATACATACCACGGACACAACTGATAACAAGCATGTCATGGTTATTTGGCTGAAAACTGTAGCTGTGATCAAAATAGGCCATGTCTGCAACTTTCCCACAACTCTTAAGTAAGTTAAATAACCAATTCATGTACAGTGTGGTTGCAGTTGCAACAAAATACCTTGGATGCAAAAATCAACAAATAAAATAAAAAGTCAAACAGTGTACCATCCAAATGGAAAATCAGGTTGAAAAATAAGACCATCATGTTGAGAACAGATAGAACAAATATCACCTGGAAACAAGGGACACCAAGGAAGCACACCAAGGAAGCACTGGGAATAATAAAACAGCAAATAAATAACAGCCATAACCAAGAAGATCAGGATACACAAAGCTTGAATTATACACTACAGGCAAAATCACCAGTTTCAGTCAAATCAGAAACATTTCTACCAATCCATCAATGAAGGAACTTCAGTGAACCAGTTGACATCTGACAAAGAAGAAACAGTTCAGTCCTGGGCACAGCTATGGGACAGCCCATAGAAACACAAGAAAAATACAACTCAGATAAAAGAGGTGGATAAGAATAAAAAAGGAGCTGAAATGAAATAATTTATAATAACAGCAAAAACTGAAGAGAAAAAAATAAAAAAAAACACATCAAGAATTGATCAGCACTGAGAAGAACTGCATGGTGTTTGGATGAAATATTGTTTGGGTCTACTCCCACTTTTTGCCAAGCAGTTTAACAATGTACTGCAAGGAGGTGAAATTAAATATCAGTTAACATCTAACAAAACCTGCCTGATAATGAAAGCTCCAGCAAAAAAGGCAGCACCAAGTAACTACTGGCTAATTATCCATTTACTGACCATTTTCAAATTGCTAATTGGCATGGTATTTGATGCAGTTGAAAAACATCTAGTTGAAAACAAGCTCTTTCCCCTGAGCTGAAACAAAACTGCCCAAACAACAGAGGAACACAAGATAACTCCTAACTGACAAGATGATTTGGGGAAACTGTAAGAGAAGGAAGGCCAACTTGAATGTAGCTTGGATTGATACAAGAATGAATTTGACCCTCTGCTACATGACTGCATAACCAAGTGTCTAGAAATAAGAGGAGTCATGAGAAACATCAGAAGATTTATACAAAAGTCAGTGGCACAATAGAAAATACAGTTGCTAGTCAATGGTGATATTAGGCATAAGCTAACATCAAAAGAGGACTCTTTGAAGGAGAGTCACCACTCTGTTTGTCATTACATTGATTCCTCTATAGACAAAACTGAACAAAATGGATCATGGCTATCAAACACCAAAAACATCTGCCAGGCAATCCACCACCTTTACATGGACAATCTGAAGCTGTATGAAAAAAAAAAACCATCTCAAATAGAACCATTGCTCAACAGTATGTCCATATACACAACCAGAATATTGCAGTGGAGGTTGGACTGGCCTGATGTGCCATCCTCACCTTCAAAAGGGCAAAAATATGAGAACTAAAGGAATCAAAATTACCTATGGAAATAATATTGAGTCTGGATGAAGAGGAACACTACAAATATGTGGACATCCTTCATTTCCACAAATTCCATCCTCTTTGCAATCCATTCCCCGAGGCACTGTGGATATCTTTCTATCTTTATGCATATAATAGTCTATGGTTCAACTTTTTCATCACACTGTAAAATAAGAAAGTTTTGATCCTCCTCAAAGACATTTTCAAGCTCCCCCCCCCTCCTTTGAGGCTGCATTAATACAGAAAATAACACTGTTTTTGAACCTTCCCCATTCCTGTTTTTCTTTAATGCGGTTGACATTTGTAGCACTACAGTTGGCTAACAAAAGTCCCTCGGAACTAGTTTAAGTGGATTCATACAAGAAAACTTCACCAACTGAATAAGGACATTTTTATGTGTAGTTTGAGTGTTTTTGTAAAAGTGCACATTTATTGGGGACTCCAGAGGAAACCAGACATATCATGGAAATTCCTTACTAAAACAGTTGGGAAAGTAGAACACAATAAATTATTCATAGCTAACAGCAGTCCCCAGAGTGCTGACAATTGCATCACATATGCCTGATTTGAAAGGATATTTTCGTTTGACTAGAATGGAAGTGAAGAAGGGACCAGGGGGCAGGAGATCATTCTTAACTCCTTATTTTTTTTTCTCATTTTGGAGACTAGGTTGACATTCTAGTAAATATTATCCCAGATATTTCAGAAGTTAAATTGGAGGATTTTTATCTGAACCCATTGTATCCAGGAGTTTACCTTATCGGTTCTATTTCTTTTCTATTAAAATAAAGGTGATTGGTTGAGCAGGAGTCTGGCAGTTATAGGATATTTTGTGGCTTGATCAAAAAAAGGAAAGTTTATTCCTCCCCCCCCCCCAAAAAAAACCCACAAATGGATGGTTTGATAGTTTTTCCCTTTCTCTGAAAAGTTACTTCAGTTCTCTAGCTTTGTAAAATAAATTCCATATAATCAGGGATATTCAGGTGAATGACGACTATAGGGTGAAGGGGTTTTGTCTGGTGCCAGGTATGAGTGATAGCAAACCACCACCAAATTTGGCAATATTTACTCAAAGTAACAGGTAGGCAACCCTGTCACTTGTGGGGTTTTCTTAGAAGTTCCTACAATGTTAGATTTTCCTACTTGTTTCCTCATAAATCTCTATTAGCTTTCATCATTTCAAGCTTTCTGGGTTTGAAATTATTTGCATAACCATGCTGAATAAAAAGACAATAAAACATAGGGGAAGCAAAAGGAAAAGGAATAAGCAGAAGCAGCTCTGTTCTCATTATATAAAATGACCATTCAATCAATATTTGAAAAGTCTTTCTAAGGAGAGCAACTTATCCAAGGAAATGCACATTGGTTTAACAGTGGAAAGTACTTTCATAAGGCCCCTTCTAGTTTATTTTCAAATCTAACTCCAGCAAAAAGAAATATTTCACCTGCCCTACTTTTTTCTGATCTAGGTGACTGCTCTGCTCTGAAATGAACTCTCGGGTGGAATGCTGAGAAGTTTAAGCAGGGCTCAAGTTGGAACTCCAATATTAAAAAAAAAAAAAACATATTTGTCAAATCAAGTGATACCTCAGGGACTCTTATCCAAATGCGACCAGAGTTGTGGATTTGACTGGCGTCACACAGACAGAATGGAGCCAAGGGTCTGTTTCACTTTGACTCCCCAGCATGCTCTCTTCTAGTCCGCTACTTATTTGCAGTCCCCAACTGTACACAGTCAAGAGATATGCGCTTCTAAAATGTCCACTTTTTTTCTTTCATCATTGCTTCATGATTAGAAAATACAGGAATACTTACAGTATATTAAAAAAATAACTTACTAAAAGGAACTGAACATTTTGAAATGGATTAATCCCTTTGAATAACATGCCTGCAGGTGGGGAAAACAAAGACAAAGAACTGGCAGAATTTGGAGAAACACAGAATAAAATGCATATTGGAAAAGGGGAGATTCTGGACAGCTCAGCCAATAATAACCTACAATAAATAATTAGATAGGATATGTGTAACTTTAACAGGCTCTTCTTCCCCAGCACATTCTTGCTTATATTAGCAGCTGTTATATATGGAAATTTGCCTTATACACCTAAGAATATGAAGAGCAAGACTCACACCATATTTGTTCTCTATGCGACCTGTTAGAGTTCAGAACAGTTATATAACTTGTTGTTTTGCTAATGTCCTGTCTGGTTGCAAAATAATATGTTCTTGGCTTGGGTAAATAAGAAGGTTGTTTTGACATTATAGGGATATTGATGATCTCTTGTGTAATCTTTTAAGTAGAAAACAAGAAATCTGTTGATAAAGTGGTGAAGTGAAGAAAGTTGGGAGATTTCCATGGGAGGATGGTGTATATATTTCCATGGGAGGAAATGCTGTATAACTTCTATGTATGGAAAACAGGAAGTATTATGTAATCTGTTAAACGTGCTGACCCTATATAAACTGTATTTACTAAAAGGGAGTATCTCCTTTCTCCTAAAATGGTTGTTTTGGGGTTAGGGGGTCCAGTACTCCAGTATCCTATGTAATAAAGCATCCTATGGGCTCAGATTATGATAGTCTGTTGTTTTATTTTTATCAAAATCTCACAGCAGCATTGTTGTTGTTGTTGCAAGTTGCGAAGTCATGTCCGACCCATCGCAACCCCATGGGCAACGTTCTTCCAGGCCTTCCTGTCCCCTACCATCTTCTGGAGTCCATTTAAGCTCATGCCTACAGCTTCAGTGACTCCCTCCAGCCACCTCATTTTCTGTTGTCCCCTTCTTCTATTGCCCTCAATCTTTCCCAGCATTAGCAGCATTAGAGTATGTCAATGTGATAATCATCAGACTTCTGCAAGAGGTGTGTATTTATTCTTATTCCATGCATGCTCTTCATTTGTGGTGCTAATCAGAGGGATCACATTACTTACTAGTCTGCACATATAAATGAATACATATAGACTTTAAGTTTGTGAATGCAAATCCTTAACAATGGAATATCAATGGCTAAGTGAAGCACATGGCACACGAGAACTTGGTTCACAACTGCTCTCTTGTCCATGGCACATCCAGGGTGCCTTCGGACCACACAGGGGACTTGACTTCATGGCGTTGTGGTGAGAATCAAGTGAAAACTATTTGCACATACACTGCTGGGAGCTGCCAGAGAAAGGGAAAATATATGTTTAACAAGCAAATAAATAACCAAATGCATGTCAAATCAATTGCTATACTAGATGGAAGAGAGAGCATGGAAAGGAGGGAAGGAGGGATAAAGGGAATAAAACAGGGAATACAAGTTGTATATGTAGTAGTGAGTTCACACAGGGAATATAAGTGATCTGTAAGATAGGAAGACCTCAAAAGATTAGAAGTTTGTACACTGTAAAGAAGAAAGACAAGTTAAAGCAATCCAACCCTCACAGGGGCATCCCTATGCACAGACTTTAGTTTTAATATGATATATGGAAACAAGACTGTGCCCAATCAATAAGAATGAAACAGTAAATGTGATCAATAATCAAGTGCAAATGCAGGCTGCATAAAGAAACACAATGTATTTCAAGCTGCAGTCAGATCTTCTTCAGGAGATATTAAAATTCAAAAAGAGTACCACTTACATTTCATTCATGCTATGTGAAGAGACTATCAACTATGCATAACTGAAACTGCTTTGGGTTTATTCTGAAATGGGAAAGATCGGAATTTTGACACAAGTACTAACTTAGACTTTTGTTCTGGTTTTAAATTTTCATTTTGTTTAGTGGAAAGAGCTTTTCATTTATCTGCTGAGAAGTTTGGGAGCTTTTTTTTTTTTTTTTTTTAACAAAAAGGCTCGGATGAAGTTGGAGGCTTGCATGCATGATTAAAATCCAGGCCATGTTATGTAAATAAAAGATGATATGGAAATTTTGTCAATTTCATGCAAAAAGCGTGCCAAATTAACTATGGCTTTCTAGGTCATAGTACCCTTTAAGATGACTGCCAGTGAACACCCAAAAGTTATGCTAGATGAATCCAAAGGTTTTTGTAGACCAGCATTTATTTCCAAGTAACACGAAAACAACATTTCTCCCATCCATGTGTCTCTGCAACTGAGCAACATATATTTATTTTTTGTTTGTTCATTCAATTTCTATAATTACCCAACTTGTCAGCGTTCAAGATTTTTCCCTTTGCTTTGCATCTTTCGGCTGTCATAAGGAACAGGGGAGGAGGGGGGAAATGGTTATGGGAAGTGAGCTGGAGGTGTTACAAAACAGAACTGTATAAGTTGTGGGGGGGAGATTCTTGCTTAGGCTTCTATCCTATGCTACGCACAGCTGCAACTCTTTATCACAATATGTCAAGGTCAACGGACAGAGGCCTCATCACCACCTGGAGATGCCCACATGATGATATACACGACTTTAAATTGGATGAGCCAATTGAACTATTAGGGGTGGGAACATTGCCATCACTTTGTGTATGGGATTTACGTGCCCATTTTCTCAGATTCAGAATTCTTTTGTTGCTACAACTTGATTTCCAGTAAAAGATATCTTTTCTCTAATTAATGGAGTCTAAGTATTTCTTTCTTGGATTTTGAATGGAGCACCACTTGACATTTCTTTCTCTCTCTCTCTCTGTACATATACATATACATATACATATACATATACATATACATATACATATACATATACATATACATATACATATACATAT
>BHEV01011443.1:0-21132 GCA_004319985.1 Emydocephalus ijimae
CCCAGAATTCCTGAGCTAACATGACTGGAGGAGGAATTCTGGGAGTTGAAGTCCACAAGTCTTAAACTTGCCAAGTTTGAAAACCCTTGGTGTAGGGTCTCCTGCTCGAGCAGCGGGTTGGACTAGATGTCCTCCAAGGCCCCTTCCGACTCTTGTTCTCCTGTCATCCTACCAAGGCTCGCCCTGCATCCCGGACCTCTTTCATCCCCTGAACTCCTGGGGTCGGATTCTTAAGGGTGGGGGGGGGGTCTCCCTCGGCCCCTTNTTCGCATCCCCATCCCCATCCCCAACCACCCTAACTTCCCTGGATTCCCTCCCCCCCCCAATATCGTCCACCCCCCCACCCCACAATCCTGCCCCCCGGGACCTTTGCAGCCCCCTCTCCAAAGACGGGCGAGAGTCCCCACCCCACCCCACGTCTCGACTCAACCCAGGTTCCCCCCTCCCCCGTTTTTCCCCTCTCTCATTTCCCGCCCCGATTCATTTCCCCCTCCCGAGCCCCCGCTCCCCGAGGATGATGGGCTTTGTAGTCCCGCCCCATCAGCTTCCTCCCTCCCCACCCCAAACTCCCGCCCGCCTACCTTCAGCTCAGCCGCCTCCGCCATCTTGAGGCATCGTCGCCCCTCGCCAGGGAGCGGGGAGAAATTTCTTCGCCAAGGACGAAGCGCGCGACAGACCAGAGCAGCGGCGCCGGCCTGGCCACGCCCCCCTCGTCCCCCCCCCTCCCGAAGAGCGGTGGGGGGGAGAAGAAGAGGAGAGGGGCGGGGCTTGGGAAGCGCCGTCGGGAAGCGCAAGGCCGGCGGCTGAAGGGAGCGTCGCCAAAGTGCCAACCGCGCGCCCAGGCAGACGGAAAGATACAGAGAGATACAGATACACGTTAACCGAGTTGGAAGGGACCTCGGAGGTCTAGTCCAGCCCCCTGCTCAAGCAAGAGATCCTACACCATTTCTGACAGATAACAGATTAACAAAACTGGAAGGGAGCTTGGAGATCATCTCGTCCAACCCCCCACCCAAGCAGGAGACCCTACACCATTTCTGACCGATGGCAGTCCAGTCTCTTCTTGAAAGCTTCCAGTAATGAAGCTCCCACAATTTCTGAATAACAGAATAATAATAGAATAAAGGTTGGAAGGGACCTCATAGATCATCTAGTCCACACCCCTCACCCAAGCAGGAGACCCCACACCATTTCTGACAGAAGGCAGTCCAGTCTCTTGAAAGCCTCCAGTGATGAAGATCCCACAACTTCCACAGCAACTTCTGTTCCATCAGTTGGTTGTTCTCACTGTCAGAAAATTCCTCCTTATTACCAGGTTGAATCTCTCCTTGATCAGCTCCCATCTGTTCTTCCTTCTTGGCCTTCAGGTGCCTTGGAAAGTAGCTTGACCCCTTCCTCCTCTCTGGGGCAGCCCCTCAAATATTGGAAGGCTGCTCTCCTGTTTTCCCTGGTCCTTCTCTTCCCTAGACTACCCAGGCCCAGTTCCTGCAACCGTTCATTGTATGTTTTTGCCTCCAGTCCTCTAATCATCCTGGTTGCTCTTCTCTGCACTTTTTCTAGAGTCTCAACATCTTTTTTACAGTATGGTGACCAAGCCTGGATGCAGGATTCTAGGTGTGGCCTTACAAGGCTTTATAAAGTGATATCCCTTGATTGTATCCCTCTGTTGATGCAATTTAGACGTAAGCATGTTGTAGCACATCTGTTAAGTAAAATTTGCCCCTTTTTACAAGCTTTCCTGCCACATTTTTTAAGTGAATCACTGCAGTTGTTACATTAGCAACACGCTTGTTAAGTGAATCTGACTTCTCCCATGGACTTCGTTTGTCAGAAGGTCGCAAAAGGGGATCACACACGACCCCAGGACACTATGACGCTCATAAATACAAGGCAGGCGCCAAGAGTGTGAATTTTTTGATCACGTGTCCTTAGGGATGCCTCAACAGTCATTAAGTGAGAAAAACATCAGGGGAATGCTACATTGCTACAAAGATTTGCAAGTGTGACGAACGGCCCTAAAAGTCACATTTTTCGATGCCGTTGTGACTTTGAACAGTCACTAAACAAACTGTTGTAAGTCGAGGACTACCTGTTACAGCAGGGCACTTCAAAACTCGACAGCTTTAAGACTTGTGGACTTCAACTCCCAGAATTCCTCCTCCAGTCACCTTAGCTCAGGAATTCTGGGAGTTGAAGTCCACAAATCTTAAATTTGCCAAGTTTGAAGATCCTTGTGTTACTGTATAAAAATAAACATAAAATGACAATGGCTTTTCGCTGAGCCTGAAAAATGCTCGTGATCTCATTCCAGCAGGCAGAGACAGTAGATTAACATATTCAAAACCACAGTTAGGACTTCCTGTGCAGCAAATTCCTTGGTCAGCCCAGGAATTCAGAAGATAAACAAGAACTCCTTGCAATGGCTGGAATTCTCGCCAACCCTGGTTTCATCCAGACAATGCCTCGGTGGTCAAGTGGAGGATTTGGCCCTGGTGTCCGATGCCAATGCCATCTCTGCAAACCTGCCCCGTTGTTCAAACTTGACCCAAAGGCATTTTTAGATTTTTTTTTAGATTTATATTAACAGAATTGGAAGGGACCTGGTAGGTCATCTAGTCCAACCCCTTGCCCAAGCAGGAGACCCTACACCATTTCTGAAAGATGGCAGTCCAGTCTCTTCTTGTCATATAATTATGTTAAATGTTCTGTGGGGTCATTGGTGCTCCCTGAACTTGCAGATGTTTCAGAATTACCCAACTAGGTAACATCATCAGTGCTTGAAGGGGAGTGGGGTTTGCTCTCGTTTTGTATACTTGTACCTTGTCTATGTTGATTTCCTTGATTAGGCTATTAGCTTGTTCATCTGAGTTGGCAGTTCCTTGATTGGGGTACTGTTTATTACTGATTAGATTAGATGTACAGAGTTGGAAGGGACCTTGTAGGTCATCTAGTCCAACCTCCTGCCCAAGCAGGAGACCCTACACCGTTTCTGACAGATGGCAGTCCAGTCTCTTCTTGAAAGCCTCCAGGGATGAAGCTCCCACAACCTCCGAAGGCATCTTCTGTTGCATGGGCTGATTGCTCTTACAGTCAGAAAACTCCTCCTTATTTCCGGGTTGAATCTCTCCTTGATCAGTTTCCATCCATTCTTCCTTGTCTGGCCTTCAATGGTGCCTTGGAGAATAGTTTGACCCCCTCCTCTCTCAGGCAGCGCCATTGCCCTTCAATGGATGCCTACAAACCAGATTTTTACAAGAGATACCACTTGGAGTAACAAACCACTTGGAGGGTGTGTTTGTACAACCCACCAGGCTCAAAATAGAAATGGGGGGGGGGGGCTGCAGTTCCATATAGTGCACCAGTTGTCCTTCTTGGCTTAGAATTATTCCCCCCCCCCGCCATTCCTTTGAATTACAGGTGGTCCTCAACTTACAACAATTCATTTAGTCACTGAAGTTAAAAAAGTGACTTTCAAACATTTTCCCCACTTAACAACCTTTGCAGCATCCCCACGTGATCACGTGATCAAGATTCAGATGCATTGCAACGGACTCGTATTTATGATGGTTGCAAAATCCTGGGGTCACGTGATCACAGTGACCGTCATAAATGTGAAATGGTTGCCAAGTATCTGAATTTTGATCATATGTGACCATGGGGGATGCTGCAATGGTCATAATTGTGAAAAACGGTCTTTAAGTCACATTTTTCAGTGCCCACTGTAAGTTTGAACCGTCTCCAAGTGAACTTTTATAAGTTGAGGACTTCCTATCCCCTGCAACTGTTTTTGAAGTAAGGCAGGAAATGTTGCAGATCTGACTGAACCTGGACAGCCAAAGGGCTTGTTGAAATGGCAGCCAACAAATTAGATTTCTCCTGCCTTGCCGCAACCAAATTCTTAGGACTGAAATAGATGGCAAAATAAAAATACAGCCTTAAATAAGAGTCCTCAACTCCAGAAATAAAAAGGGGCGTTTCATCATTGTCATTTTGGGCTTAGAATTAAAACATTTAAATTTTAAAAATTTTAAAAATGTAATTTTTAAAAAAAATTACATTTAATTTTTTTCTAAATTACATTTATTTATTTTTTAAATTTACATTTAAAAAATTTAAAAATGTTACATTTAAAATTTTTTAAAAATTTACATTTAAAAAAATTAAAAAATTTACATTTAAAAAAAATTAAAAAATTACATTTAAAAAATTTAAAAATTTTAAATTTATTTTTTTTAAATTACATTTGCATTTTTTTAAAAAATTACATTTAATTTTTTTTTAAAAAATTACATTTAAAAAATTTAAGAATTTTACATTTAAAAATGTAAAAATGTAAAAATGTACATTTTTTTAAAAATGTACATTTAAATTTAAATTTAAACATTTAAAAAATTTAAATTAAAAAAAAATTAATTGTGCCACAACCTGGCTAAAAGCCATTTGAATGCTTACTGCTTTCTCAACCTCAGAAGCTCTAAAAATGTGTGGATTTCAAACTCCCAGAATTCTCTAGTCAACATGCTTGCTGGGGAATTCTGGGAATTGAAGTCCAACATGGCTTCAAGTCGCTAAGGTTCAAAAAACCCCACCTGTACAGCATTTAAAGCGGTGCTTTTCAAACGGTTTGCCTTTGATACCCCAAACAGCTTATAAGAAAGTCCTTCTTTAAATAACAGGTGAACAAGAGTTGGGAGGGATCTTGGAGGTCTTCTAGTCCAACCCCCTGGCCAAGCAGGGGACCACATACCATTCGGGACAAATGGCCACCCATTCTCTTTTTTAAAAACCTTCGGTCATGGAGCAGCCACAGCTTCTGGAGGCAAGCTTGCCATTGATTCATTGTCTGAAATCTCAAGAAATTCCTCCTTAATTCCAGGTTGATGAGCTTCCATCCATTGCTTCTTGTCTTGCCTTCGGGTGCCCATTCTTTTAATTAATTAATTAATTAAATTAACCCCATTCTTTGTGATTACTCTTTTGAGATAGCTAATGGGTTTGTGTTGCTACCTTAAAAAAGAAACATACACACAAACACACACACACATTCACCCAATTCGGTTTACCCAGGTTAAACTCACCAGGCTACCTTTGAATTACCTCTTTTGCTCTCGTTGTAGGTACACCGGAAGACAAATTCCTTGTGTGTCCAATCACATTGGGCCCAGAAAGAATTCTAAAATGCTACATTTTTTTAGCTCCACTTTAGGCACAAAAAAAAGGCACCATCTACCATCCGTGTCCTATTGTCCCCATTGATTCCTACCTATTTCCTGCATTCTGACTCATGTTGATACTTATACCTATTATCTTGTAAGCGATTGACAAATCAAACAAATGAATAAAATAAACAATGGGAGAGAAGCCAAGCTGATCCTTCTGAAAAACGCTTGGATTCATGCAGGAAATTGGGATTAATTTGAAGCCCAGCCACCCTCAAAACCACCCCAATTTGCATTATGGGAAACCTCAAAGGCGAGCAGACTCCTTCAGGCAAAAAACCCATCCCCAAAAAGTCCCTCAAAGTTGGGAAGACATTTGGTCACTGTTCCTGAGACCGGGGGCTGATGCTAAGCCATTTCTGCAGGATTGGTGGTTTTGAACCGCTTCCTTACACAAAAACAATATTTGGGGGGGATTGTCCTGGGCTATTTTCACTTACCCTGTTCTCTTTAAAGTCCTTTTTCCTCTTGGCTGCAACCGGCCTCTGCCAATAAGCCTATGGGGGACCCAGGCAGCGCTGGTTTTTAAGGCTTTTTTGCTCCCCAATTGTTAAGGGGACTCTTTTGTCCCCTTCGCTTGCACAAAAGAATCCATCTTCTGCTCCCAAGCCAGAAAGACTTTTTAAAAACCACTCCTCCAGCTGGTTCCTGGGTTAGCCAGAAGCAGGAAGTTGCAGATCCAGGCAGTAAAGAAACTTACACTTACACACACACACACACACACACACACACACACACACAGAGAGAGAGAGAGAGAGAGAGAGAGAGAGAGAAACATAAAAACACTGGAAAAATTGTTTTATTCACTGGTTCTGCCCACTGCAATTTGATCGCCACATCAACCAGGGTTTGAACCAGATCTTAAATCAAGTTACTAGTTTAAAATATACGATAGTTCTCTTGGTTTTATTTATTTATTCCTTTTTGTTCCTTCCGGCCACGGAGAAGCAGTCTGCAGGGAGTGAGAGAGACTCAGAAATCTCACTTCTGTCTAAGTGCTACTGCTACTATCCTTCCTTCCTCCCTCCCTTCCTTCCATTCGGAACCCAGAATTGCAAGCAAACTCTGCCCACAGTCGGGAGTTTGATTCTAACCAGCCCAAGGTTGACTCAGCCTTCCATCCTTCCAAGAGCAATAAAACAAGGACCCGGATTGTTGGTGGCAAGAAGCTGATGCTATAAACTGCTTTGACAGGGCTGGAAAGCACTGCGAAGCGGTATATAAATCTAAGTGCTATTGCCCTTCCTTCCTTCCTCCCTTCCTTCTTTCTGTGGTGGTGCAATGGTTAGAATGCAGGATTGTCCATTACCAGCAGTTCAATTCTGACCGGCTCAAGGTTGACTCAGCCTTCTGTCCTTCCAAGGTGGGTAAAAGGAGGACCCAGATTGTTGGTGGGAGAGGCTGACTCTGTAAACCGCTTAGAGAGGGCTGGAAAGGCACTGTGAAGCAACCTACGACAACAATGACTTACTACCACAATATTGCTGTTGCTAAGTGAAACATTCGTTAAGTGAATATTTGTTGCCCCGTATTATAACCTTTCTTGCCAAAGTTGTTAAGTGAATCACTGCAGTTGTTAAGTTTGTTGAGGGAACCTGGCTTCTCTCCATTTGACTTTGCTGGCCAGAAGATCTCAAAATGGGGATCACATGACCCCCCCGGGACACTGCGTAAAGATGACTCAAGCATTGCCAAGCAGCCGAATAAGTGCGAAAAACAGTCCTCCGTCGCTTTTTTGCACAGCTGAATGGTCACTAAACATACTGTTGTAAGTCGAGGACGACCTATATAAGTCTAAGAGACCTTCAAGAAGAGATTGGACTGCCCTCTGTCAGAAATAGTGTAGGGTCTCCCGCTTGGGCAGGGGGGTTGGACTAGATGACCTATAAGGTCCCTTTCAACTCTTATTATCTGTCATCTGTCAAGTGCTATTGCTATGCACGCACATCCTGGCTTGTTTCCCTAAGTGTCAACAACTCAATTTGCATGAGAGCTCAGCCGCATCACCGGAGATTGTCCCAAAGAGGTTTTTTCAAGAGGCAACTGGACTTTCTCTGGGTTTTTTTCTTTTTCTTTTTCCCTTTGTTTTTCTTTTGAGATTTTTTTTTAAATTTGAGATTGACAGGACCATCTCAGACAGACAGCAGAGGAAACTCCTGCCTAAGGAAATGAAATGGGACAACATTCACTTAAAAGCTGTCTCCCCCCCTCCCCCCCGCATCATAAATGTGGAGCTCCGTTGTGGTCATAACTGGAGGACTTCCTGCACTTGCAAGCCCAAGTTCTGTCATTCCCAAAGACTAGAAACTTGCTCGTTCTCTGTTAAAGAAAAAAACAACCACCCTAGGAAGAAAATTAGCAGTGTTCCAATATCTCAGGAGCTGCCTCAAAGAAGAAGAGGGGGTCAATCTATTCTCCAAAGCACCTTAGAGTAGAACAGGAAGCAATGGGTGGAAATTAATCCAGGAGAGAAGCAACTTAGAACTCAGCAGAAATTTCCTAATAGTGAGAACAATTAATCAGTGGAACAAGTTGCCTTCAGAAATTGTGAATGCTACAACACTGGAAGGTTTTAAGAAGAGATTGGAGAACCACTTGTCTGGAGTGTGTAGGGTTTCCTACCTAGGCAGGGGGGCAGACTAGAAGACCTCCAAGGTAACCTGGAAAGAAAGAGAAGCTTTCTGAAGAACAATCTACCGATGGAACAGAATTTGCCTTTGGAAGTTGTGGGAGCTTCATCCCTGGAGGCTTTCAAGAAGAGAGACTGTGCTGCCATCTATCAGAAATGCTGTAGGGTCTCCTGCTTGGATGGGGGGCTTGATGACCTACAAGGTCCCTTCCAACTCTGATTATCTGTCACCTGTTACCTTCCAACTCTGTTATTCTATTCTAAAAGGGCCCTGCATTTCCTGCCCATTTTTTGCAGGCCTCTCTAATTTGTTTATTTTTATTTTATTTTACTTGGTTTGTCAATTGCTTACAAGATAATAGGTATAAGTAAAAACATAGTTATGAATACATGGATACATGTAAGAAAAATGAAAAGTTCCCCAGCCAGTTGTGCTGCATTCTAAATGAGGCAGGTGTCAAGTGAAAGAGAAAAAAAAAAAAGACCCGTAGGATGTCGAATGGATAAACACAACGGCTTTTGTTCCCTCTGCACATTTTTTCCAGGATTCCTTACCCCCACAGCCTGGCCAGTTTTTCCATAGCCAGGCAGCTGTTTATCCCACACCGTGCCCGAAGCTGCCCCAAGGACCCAGGCTGGCTTCGGGGAAGGATCCCTGCGCTCTTTGGAGGGGTGTCCCATCCCATCCAATTCCCCCTCTGATGTTCTCAGTCTTCGAAATGAGGAATCCTGTCTTCCAGGACGATGTGGCCGGCCTGCCGGCACCTTGGTGGGATCTCCCGGGAGAAGGCTGGCTTCCTACTAGAAAGGTAAGGAGAGGAGACCCACCGGGAGGAATCTGGAGGTTCAGGGGGGAAGAAATTAGAACAATGGGATAAGTTCTCACCACCCCACCACCACCATACAGGCAGTCCTCGGCTGGCAAGCACCACTGAGCCCCAAAATTGATGTTGCTGGGTGTGAAATTTGTGGAATGTGAGTTTTGGCCCGTTTTTTTTTTAATTTTATTATTATTACCTTTTATTGTCAGAATACAACATGTGTACAATGGGATTAGCTGAGCCTCCCTTTGTGCACACACACACACCCAACACAACTCACAGTGAGGACAGAAGTCCCAAACTTATTGCACTATAGCATAGAATAGAATAGATATTAGAAGGACTAGAATAGAATAGAATAGAATAGAATAGAATAGAATAGAATAGAATAGAATAGAATAGAATAGAATAGAATAGAATAGAATAGAATAGAATAGAATAGAATAGAATAGAATAGAATTCTTTATTGGCCAAGTGTGATTGGACACACAAGGAATTTGTCTTGATGCAAATGCTCTCAGTGGACATAAAAGTAAAGATACATTCGTCAAGAGTCAAGAATCAACAGGTGCAACACTTAATAGGAATCATAGGGTACAATAAGAATATAGACTAGACTAGAATAGAATAGAATAGAATTCTTTATTGGCCAAGTGTGATTGGACACACAAGGAATTTGTCTTGATGCAAATATTCTCAGTATACATAAAAGAAAAGATACATTTGTCAAGAGTCAAGAATCATAAGGTACAACAATGAATGATAGTCATAAGGTAGAATAAGCAATCCAATCATACTAGGAAACAGTCAATATAAATCGTAAGGATACAAGCAACAAAGTAACAGTCATACAGTCATAAGTGAGAGGTGATGGGCGATGAGAAGGTTAATAGTAATAGCAATGCAGACTTTGTAAATAGTTGGACAGTGTTGAGGAAATTATTTGTTTAGCAGAGTGATGGCATTCAGAAAAAAAACTGTCCTTGTGTTTAGTTGTTCTGGTGTGCAGTGCTCTATAGAGTCGTTTGGAGGGTAGGAGTTGAAAAAGTTTGTGTCCAGGATGTGAGGGGTCTCTAGATAATTTCACAGCCCTCGTTTTGACTCGTGCAGAATACAGGTCCTCCATGGAAGGTAGGTTGGTAGTAATTGTTTTTTCTTCAGTCCTAATTACTCTCTGGAGTCTGTGTCTGTCCTGTTGGGCTACAGAGCCAAACCAGACAGTTATCGAGGTGCAGATGACAGACTCAATAATTCCTCTGTAGAACTGGATCAGCAGCTCCTTGAGCAGTTTGAGCTTTCTGAGTTGGCACAAAAGGAACATTCTTTGTTGTGCATTTGTGATGACCTTTTTGATGTTAGGTGTCTATTTTAGGTCTTGTGATATGATAGAACCTAGGAATTTGAAGGTCTCTACTGTTAATACTGTGTTGTCTAGTATTGTAAGAAGTGGTAGTATTGGAGGGTTTCTTCTAAAGTCTACCACCATTTCTACCACCAAGTCTATTGTACTATGTTGACATGAAGTTATTTTCCGTTCAGAAGTCTGACAGCTCATGGGTAGAAACTGTTCTTCAGCCTGTTGGTGCTGCTGGCTATGCTTCTATATCTCCTGCCCAATGGTAGGAGAGTGAAGAAGTGCTGATCGGGGTGTGAGTCATTCCTGAGGATTTTCCTCGCTCTTCTAAGGCAGTGAGCCCTAGTGAGGTCATCTAGTGGTGTCAGGGAACAGCCCACAATGTTTTGTGCTGTGCTCACCACCCTCTGTAGTGTCTTTCTATCCGCAGCTGTCGAGCCAGCATACCACACCCTCATGCAATATGAGAGGACACTTTTCTATTGTGGACCAGTAAAAGGAGGTCATCAGTCATTGTTCCACTTTGTTCTTTCGCAAGACCCTGAGGAAATGGAGTCTCTGTTAGGCTTACGACTTTTCTGGCCACGTCTGTTTAAGTCAGGGGTCGGCAACCTTAAACACTTAAAGAGCCACAAAAGTCCTAACCGGAAACCTCCCCACCGTTCAATTTTGAAGCTGACCGGAAGTCCAGTTCCCCCACCATAGAGTCTCCTCCTAGCACGGCATCCTTTTTCCTCTACCTGTCCAAACCGAAAGCCCTATCAATTGTGGAGCCAACCGGGAAACCCACCCCTTGCCATAAAGTCTCCTTCTGGCACGCTGTGCTTCCCCCGCCTCCCCCCCAAACCAGAAGCTCCTCTCAAAATTGAGGTTCCGACCAATGACAGACAGGGAACTGCAGCAGAGGGAATGAAAGAACCACATGTGGCTCCGGAGCTGTGGGTTGCCGACTCCTGGTTTAAATGAATCCCTGCAATTGTTAGATGAGTAGCCCAGTTGTTAAGTGAATCTGTTTCCCTGTTGAAGTTGCATGTGCGAAGGTCGCAAAAGGGGGAAATCACAGGTAGTCCTCGACTTACAACAGTTGATTTAGTGACTGTTCAAAGTTACAACGGCACTGGAAAAAAGTGACTGAGGATCAGTGATGGGATTCAAAAAAATTTTTTTTACTGCTGGTTCTGTGGGCATAGCTCGGTGGGTGTGGCTTGCTGGGTGTGTCAGGGGAAGGGAGAACAGAGCTGGAAAGCAGGTTGGTGGGTATGGGGTGGGAACAGGGATTTTGCAGTATCCTTCCCCTGCCATGCCCACCAAGCCCCACCCACTGAACCAGTAGTTAAAAAAATTTGGACCACTGGTCCATGTGATGAAGTCTCAGATGCTTGGCAACCCATATTGCTAGCCATGTATTCTCAATATTTCTGTGGTCAGAAAGGCCTCTCCCTGGCTGCCCCCACCAACTTCCTCCCCCCCCTCTTAAATTAGTATCCTATGGTCAGCAGCTCCAGGCCTTAAGAAGAAGGAGGGAAGTGTGAAATTGGAAGAGTTCTTGTAAACACAACTGGTTTCTGTTCTGAATTTGGGGTGAGAATGCCTGTCTATGGGTTTTGTTTTGTTTTTCCCCAAAGGGGATATTGTCTGTCTGGGGCATTTTATTATTATTATTATTATTTTATTTTATTTTTTGCCATATCACGAGTTTTCTTGTTCCTACAGGGTATTTTGCACTTGCTCAGAAGCTCTTGACTACTACGCCTCCTGATCCTGGAGACTAATGTACAGGCAGTCTCAGCTTACAACAGTTGGTTTAGTGACCTCTCAAAGACATAAGAGACATAAGAGTTTTATTTGTCATTACACTCGCAAGCGGGTGCAACGAAATGAGGTGCTCTTCCACAAGTAAAAACTGGACAAACACCACTAAAAGAAAGAAAGAAAAAATTAAATTAAAACTAAACACTATGCAATTTAAAATATAAAACCCCATTACTCTCAACCATTCACTTCCACATCAATCTTATGACCCTGCATTCAAACTCAAAACTGCACTTGGATAAAAACTGTTCTTAAATCTGGTCGTCCTTGTTCTTAATACCCTAAATCTCCTTCTCGATGGTAATAGTTCAAAGAGCTGATGTCCCGGATGAGAGGAGTCATTCAATATATTAAGTATCTTCCTTCTACATCTATTCCTATACAGTTCTTCCAAAGAGGGAAGTGAATAGCCAATGATGTTTTGGGCCGTCTTAATTACCCTCTGAATAGCCTTTTTCTCTGCCACTGTGCAGCTCAAAAACCATACACAGAGACAGTAGGATAATATACTCTCAATTGAACTCCAATAGAAAGTAGTCAATAGACTCTCAGCCAGTTGTTGTTTCCTAAGAATCCTTAGTAAATACAACCGTTGTTGTGCCTTCTTAAATAAAGCAGCGGTGTTTGCACTCCAGGTCAGGTTATTTGTAATGATGGTCCCGAGAAACTTACATTACAAAGTTACGATGGCATTGAAAAAAGGACAGTTGTTCACACTTATGACCGTTGCAGCATCTCCCAAGGCCATGGGATCAAAATTCAGATGCTTGGCAACTGACTCATATTTATGACGGTCGCAGCATCCCAGGGGTCCCGTGATCCCCTTTTGTGACCTTCTGACAAGCAAACTCAATGGGGGGGGATGCCAGATTCACTTAACAACCAGGTTACTCACTTATCGTGTGGGAGTCTGTCTGCCTGTGTTTCTCCGTGTGTGTCTTCATCTGTGTGTCTGTGTGTCTCTGTCTCTGTGTCTGTCTGTGTATGAGATGTGAAACCGGCCCATAAACCTGTCCTAGCAAACCACGACGCCGCAACCAAACCAGGGCTTGCGCGCTTTGGGTGTGAAAGTTGCGCGCCTTCCTTCCTTCCTTCCCTTCGCGCAAAACTTTCCCAGCGCGCAGCTGAGCCAGCCCAACCCGAAGCGTTAAAGCCGCGCGGCGAATGGAGAGAGCTGAGCTTCCACCCTGCCTGGGAGGCGGCAGCGGCGGCGGCGGCGGCGAGGAAGGGACCGGAGGCGGGAGGAGGAGGAAGAAGGAGGAGGAGGAGGCAGCCTCGGGCAGGCGGGAAGGCTCCCGGCGTTCTTCCGTGCTTGGAAGGCACCTCCTGGGGAAGAAAAGCGCTCGGGGCAGCCGGAGGAACCGCAAGCCAGCCGGGCCAAGGTAAGGCGGGCTGGGCTGGGCTGGGCTGGGCTCCCCTCGCCGGCTTCTCCCGCCGTTGGAGCCCTTCGCTGCCCGCAACGCGGAGGGGAAGCCGCCGGTGGGCTGGGCGGTTTTGCAGCCGGAGAGGCTGGGGGCTCGGAGGCTGGAAGCCCCCGCCGCTCCGGAGAGAGTTGCAGGCAAGGCGTTTTGTCGCGTCTCTGAGCATGGACAGAGTTTCCGGATTAAACAGAATAACCGAGTTGTAAAGGGACCTTGGGAGGTCGTCTAGCCCGACCCGGTCCTAAGCCCATTTTTTTTTTACATCTAATTCTCTTATCTTTCCTTGATAGCTTTAGTGCACGTCCCCCTTCCCCCTCGAGCATGCACAGAGTGCTTTCCCCCCTGACTTTGAGTGCAGGCAGTCCTCGACTTATAACGGTTCATTTAGTGGCTGTTCGAAATTCCAAAGGACGCTGAAAAAATGTGGCTTAGGACACATTTTAGTACAACTTTCCTATCAGGGCCTTTGGAAGTAGCGACTAGTACTATATCTCCTGATCCTGGAGACTAAAGTACAGGTAGTCCTTGACTTACAACAGCTCCATTAGCGACCGTTACAAGGGCCGTGAAAAAAGGGGATTTAGGACAGTTTTTCAGAGTTAACTTACAACTATTTCAGCATCCCACAATCGCGTGGATCAAAATACAGATGCTTGACAGCTGACTCATACTTATGACGGTTGCTGTGTCCCGGGGTCACCTGATCCCCTTTTGCAACCTTCAGACAAGCAAAGCCTGATTCACTTAACAACGGGGTGACTAACTTATCGACTGCAGTGATTCACTGAACAACCGTGGAAACGCAGTAAAATGGGGATAATGCTCCCTTTGTTTAAACAAAGGTCTCGCTTAACGACAGACAAATTTGGGCTCAGTTGTGGTTGTAAGTCAAGGACCACCTGTCGTTGTGGAGGAGAAAGTGGCATTGGAGGATTAGACCAAACATGGGGTGTGTAGGGTTTTTTTTCCTGTGAGAACTTCCTGGATCTGACATTGTTGCAGTGTTTGTATTTTTTTTCTGTAATTTGTTGGTTTTTCTTTTCCTGGTAATGTTTAGTTTTTATCCCAAATTTGAGATTATAGGAAGCCCGTGGAGATTTGAGAATGGAAACGAGTTTGCAAACAGTTGGTTTCTTTGGCAGAAATTCAACCACATTATGATTGAATTTTATGGGGTCAGGTTTGTGTTACGGGGGAAATTTAGAGAGTTAAACCACAGGGCCCATTGTGCACAGCCGATGTAAGAATAGAATAGAATTCTTTATTAGCCAAGTGTGTTTGGACACACAACAGATAAAAGATAATCATAGTTGGAAGGGACCTTGTAGGTCATCTAGTCCAACCCCCGGCTGAAGCAGGAGACCCTAAACCATTTCTGACAGAGAGCAGTCAGACTCTTCTTGAAAGCTCACGGTGATGAAGCTCCCACAACTCCCAAAGGCAACTTCTGTTCCATGGGTTGATTGTTCTCACTGTCAGAAAATTTCTGCTTATTTCCAGGTTGAATCCCTCCTTGTTCAGTTTCCATCCATTATTCCTTCTCTGGCCTTTGGGTGCCTTGGAGAATAGCTTAATCCCCTCCTCCTCTCTGTGGCAGCCCCTCAAATATTGGAAAACTGCTCTCCTGTCTCCCCTGGTCCTTTTCTTCCCTAGACTAACCAAGCCCAGTTCCTGCAACCGTTCATCATATATTTTAGTTTCCAGTCCCTTAATCATCTTTGTAGCTCTTCTCTGTACGAGAATTTGTCTTGGTGCAAATGCTCTCAGTGTACATAAAAAGAAAAGATCCATTCGCCAAGAATGAAGAATCATAAAGTGCAACACTTCATAAAGTCATAGGGTATGATACGCAATCAAATCATATTAGGAAACAGTAAAAATCATAAGGATACAAGCAACAAAGTTACAGTCATACAGTCACAAGTGGGAGAGGATGGGTGATAAGGAGTGATGAGAAGATTAATAGTAATAGTAGTGTACACTTTGTAAATAGTTGAACAGTGTTGAGGGAATTATTTGTTTAGCAGAGGGATGGCGTTCGGGGAAAAACTCCCCTTGTGTCTAGTTGTTCTGGTGTGCAGGGCTCTATAGCATTGTTTTGAGGGAAGGAGTTTAAACAGCTTATGTTCAGGTTGTGAGGGGGTCTGTAGATATTTTCACAGCCCTCTTTTTGACTCTTGCAGTAAAAAAGAAAAAAGAAATAGATTCATCAAGAGTCATAAGGTACAACACTTAATGATAGTCATAGGTTACTAAATAAGCAATCAAACCATACTAGGAAACTAAATAAAATAATATAAATCATAAAGATACAAGCAACAAGATTATAGTCATAAATAGAAAAGGAGATAGGTAATAGGAAGGATGAGAAGAAGAATAGTAATGCAGACTTAGTAAATATTTGAGCAGTGCTGAGGGAATTATTTGTTTCGCAGAGTGATGGTGTTCGGGAAAAAAACTGCCCTTGTGTTTAGTTGTTGTGGTGCGCAGGGTTCTACAGCCTCGTTTTGAGGGAAGGAGTTGAAACAGTTTCTGTCCAGGATGTGAGGGGTCTCTAGATATTTTCACAGCCCTCTTTTGGACTCGTGCAGCATACAGGTTGTCTAGGTTTACTGGCACTGAGGGTGAAGGTTGGAGAAGGAGCTGCGAGAGGCAGCACTGGAAGCGTGAACCTGTGAAAGGCTGGATTCACACAATCCAGTTAATCAGGTTGGGTCAAGTTTTACAGACTTAAGCCGAGAGAAAGTATCGGTGTTGGGATTTAATACTGGTCTTGTTTGACCTACGACCACGATTGGACTTCAAACTTCTGTTGCTAAATGAGATGGCCCATTTTATGACCTTTCTTTCCCCGGTTGTTAAGGGAATCCCTGCAGTTGTCAAATGAGTCACATGGTCGTTAAGGGAATCTGGCTTCCCCATTGACTTGGCTGGTCAGGAGGTCACAAAAGGGGAATCGCTGAGCCCTGGGACTCTGTGACCGTCATAAATAGGAGTCAGTTGGCAAGGGTCTGGATTTTGATCAGGTGACCCCGGGGAGGCTGCAAGTGTGAAATCGGTCATACGCCCCTTTTTTTCAGTGCTGTTGGTCACTAAATGAATCGTAGCAAGTGGAGGACTACCGGTACTCACAGAGTTATTCAATGAATTGCACAAATTCCAACCATCGGTTCAAAAAGCAAGCAAGCCAAGGGTGTTGGGTGAACAGGTTGCGATGGTGCTGACTTTTATAGGCTTGGATCCTGCGGTTTCATCTGGCCCGCTATGGCCTTTTGGAAGTGCTCACGTCAGTCAGAAGTTAAGTTCTCAGCTGTGCAGATCAGAGTCTACTCCAGGATGGCCCCCAAACCTCCATCTCTCTCTCGTATGTGTACTTTCTCTTTCTCTCTCTCTCTCCCTCCTCCCCCTTTCTCTGTCTCCCTCTCTCCTCCTCTCTCTTTCTCTCTTTGTTTCTCTCTCTCTCTCTCCTCTCTTTCTCTCCTTGTTCCTTCTCTCTCTCACGGTCTCCTCCCTTTCTCCCTTTCTCCCTCTCCCTCTTTCCCTCCTCTCCTGCTTTCTCTCTCTCTCCCTCTCCTCCTCCCTCTCTCCTGATCTTCATTCTTTTTCAGGCTTTTGTAAATTGTAATTGTTAATTGTTTTGATGTGAATTTTCTATAAATTTTATTTATAGGCTTTGATTTGAATTTTATTTTTTTTATTTTGAAAGCCATCGAGGTCACTTGGAGGTTTATCTTTGTCCTCAAGGTCAGGTGAGTGCAAATGGGCGTGGAAGGACCCATTTATCCGAGGATATAGATTTATCTGAGGACACAGACAAACCTCCAAGTGGCCTCAATGTTTCTCTAAAAAGGATGCAAATGATCAGCTGTCTGCAAGGAATATAAATCCTTCCATACCCCACCATCCAGTCAGAGCTGAAGAAGCTTCTTGGATGAGGAGCGAAACGTCTTCAAAGAGAAACAGGAAAGTCCAGTTGTCTCTTCAAGAATCTCCATAGACAGAAGAAAATATTCTTTATTGGCCAAGAGTGATCAGACACACCAGGAATTTGTCTCTGGTGCAGATGCTCACAATGTACATACAAACAGCAAAAGGTCATATTCATAGTCACAAT
The DNA here is from genome assembly GCA_004319985.1 of Emydocephalus ijimae. NCBI lineage: Eukaryota > Metazoa > Chordata > Lepidosauria > Squamata > Elapidae > Emydocephalus > Emydocephalus ijimae. Next base: position 17,371 of record BHEV01011443.1, read on the forward strand.
CATTAATTATAAGTTACAAACAACAATCATAACAAACTGATAGGAGAAGATTGTAGGGAAAAATGAGAAGATGAGAATTGAGACAGTCCGATGGGAATTAGTTGTTCAACAGAATGATGGCACAGGGGAAAAACTATGTATCTGGTTATTTTGGCATGCAATGCCCTATAGCATGATCTTGAGGGGAGGAGTTGAAACAGTTTACACCCAGGATGAGAGGGGTCTGTAGATATTTTCTCAGCCCCCTTTCTGGCTAGTGCAGTATTCAGGTCCTCCGTGGAAGGCAGGCTGGGTGCAATTGCTTCTTTTTGCAGTCCTGACTATCCGTCAAAGTCTGTCCTCTCCCTGTTTGGTTGCTGTGCCAAACCAGAGGTTTACAGAGGAGCAAATGAGAGAGTCAGTCATTCCTCTGTAGAAAACTGGGGGGGCTTCAGCCTTGCATAGGCTTAAAAGGTTCAAGGGAAGCAGCCGAGGCACCCCAAATAACCAAGGGCGAAGTTGAATCACCCAGGAAACTGTTCCCACTTATCTCTTGGCTCTGTCCTCCCCGATTCCACTTTGCCTTCCCTCCCTCCCACTTGGAAGTTGAGAAATTTCCATTCTTGCTGAAGTAAGACTTTTGCTGCATTCTTCTTTTCTGACATCTATGTGTGATTTTTTTTTAAAAAAATTCACTTTTGGGGGGGGGTATTAAATGTGTTGCAACATAACTTGGCCACCCCGTAAGTGGTGGGGAGGGATGGATTGGGTGCTGGGTGCAGTTGGAGGGGTACCAGATTTAGAGAGTGTCCCCCCACCTCCCCAAAAAAAGAGGGGATCATATCACCTTGGGACACTGCAATCGTCATAAATAGGAGCCGGTCGCCAAGCAGCTGGATTTTGATCACGCGACCATATGGGGATGCTGCAAAGGTCATAACTCTGAAAAATGGTTCTAAGTCCCTTTTTTTTTTCTGTGCCGTGGTGGTAACTTTGAACGGTCACTAAATAAGCTGTTGTAAATCGAGGACTGCCTGCATATAACTAAAAAATTAAAAGTTGAGGAGGACATGAGATTAATGGGCCTGGGGATACCATGACTCCTGCATGGTCAATTCTTATGAAGACGTGGCAAGATGCTTGTTCTGTCCAGCCAGGGTCCCACATTCAGACATCAATTAAGTTGGCAAAGATGCTTTGGGGGGGATTTTTGGCATAACCTGGCTTAGTTCTAGAATTTAGATTTAGAATAGAATAGAGCTGGAAGGGACCTTGGAGGTCTTCTAGTCCAGCCCCCTGCTCAAACAGGAGAACCTATATACCATTCCAGACCAATGGCTGTCTTCTTAAAAACATCCAGTGATGAAGCACCCACAACTTCTGGTGGCAAGCAGTTCCACTGGTTAATTGTCCTCACTGCTGGGAAGTTTATCTTTAGTTCCAGGTTGCTTCTCTCCTTGGTTTGTTTATTTCTCGCCCTGCTTTCAAAGTGCTTTGGAAAATAAGTTGACCCTCCCCTCTTCTTTGTGGCAGACCCTCAAGTGCTGGAACACTGCTATCATGTCACCTAATGCAACCTCTTTGGTGTGAGGTTGGTGTGAATGGGTGCACACTTGCTCCTGATAGACAGAGCATGATGGTCAGGAAGGAAGGCTTGCACCTTTCCTGGGGCTGAAATCTTAATAATTCGGAGCCTAACTGGGGGGAAGGGAGAAGGTCGGAGTGGTTCTCAAAATCATATATTGAATCAAATCTTCCGCCCACGACCATTCTCTCTTAAAGGAATCCTCCCTCAAAGTACATCCACTGAAATACCTTTGTATGGTTTCATTAGTTCTGTTTCAGGGTCTAAATGTTTGTATTTGGGTGATGTGATCCATGCATCAGACTAAACATGAGCAATGGTTTACAGTGCCTCGGTTTCACAACATTTAGATACAGATACAGATTAACAGAGTTGGAAGGGGCTTTGTAGGTCATCTAGTCAACCCCCCACCCAAGCAGGAGACCCTACACCATTTCTGACAGATGGTGGCCCAGTTTCTTCCTGAAAGCCTCCAGGAATGAAGCTCCCACAACTTCTAGGGCAACTTCTGTTCCATGGGTTGATGTTCTCACTGTCAGGAAATTCTTCCTTATTTCCAGGTTGAATCTCTCCTTGTTCAGTTTCCATCCATTATTATTCCTTGTCTGGCCTTCGGGTGCCTTGGAAAATAGTTTGACCCCCTTCCTCCTCTCTGGGGCAGCCCCTCAAATATTGGAAGTCTTCCCTGGTCCTTCTCTTCACTAGACTAGCCAGGCCTGGTTCCTGCAACCTTTTGTGGTAAACCACGATTTAGAAACCAGTGTGGCTCTTACCACAAAAGCCGGCAGCCACATTTGGATATAAAACGTCTTTCCTCCCAAATCATGAGTTTGCCTTGGGTAATTTGGATGCTTGACTCGTGTTTTGCTGCTGCTCTCTCCACACCCTTTTTGGCTGCTTTGTGCTTAAACTCTGAAATCTGTTTATGGACTTGTCAGGAGAAAGGCTCCGGGATTGCTTAAGCTGAAGGATTCCTGGCCGGAGAATCAGTTCACTCGCACACAGATTACGGACACCCAGGATATTCAGATGTTCCCCCTTCATCAACAGCTGGCCATCTGCAATTTCCCCAGACTGTCCCAAAGATGCTTTTTCAAAGAAAACTGGAGTTTGTTTGGTTTCGTTTTTTTCCCCCTTGAAAACATTTTTGCTTCTTCTCTGAGAAGCTTCTTCATTTCAGTGACCTAAAGAAGCTCCTTGGGCGAGAAGCGAAACTTTTTCTAAGGGGAACCAAAAAGCAAGGAAGTCCAGTTGCCTTTTGAAAAGCACCCTTGGGACAACCATCAATCAATCAGAATAGAGCTGGAAGGGACCTTGGAGGTCTTCTAGTCCAACCCCGTGCTCAAGAAGGAGACTCTAGACCAGGGGTGTCAAACACAATTTCACTGAGGGCTGCATCAGGGTGGTGTTTGACTTTGGAGGGCCGGGTGGCTGTGGCCAGCTCAATGTCATTCATGTTGGGGACACCTGTGGCGTCCCAAGCTCCATTTTGGGCTGTGACAGCCTCCTGCAACCCTCTGCCTGTGGTGGCCCAAAGCACTCTGCCTGCGAAAATGGGTTCCTGAACTCCATTTCTGGCTGTGACAGCCTCCTGCAAACCTCTGCCAGCGAAAGCGAAGCTCCATTTTCGCTGGCAGATGCACCACAGGTCAGTCCTTCACTGTTTCCAAGGTGGCTCCGTGGGCCAAATCTAAGCACCCAGTGGGCCAGATCTGGCCCCTGGGCCTTGAGTTTGATACCCCTGCTCTAGACCATTTCAGACAGGTGGCTGTCCAGTCTTTTCTTCAAAACCTCCAGTGATGAAGTTCCCACAATTTCTGGTGGCAAGCAGTTCCACTGGTTAATTGTCCTCACTGCTGGGAAGTTTATCTTTAGCTCCAGGTTGCTTCTCTCCTTGGTGAGTTTCCATCCATTGTTACTTGTCTTGACTTCAGGTGCTTTGGAAAATAATTTTACCCTTTGTTGGCCACCCCTGAGATACTGGACTACTGCTATCATGTCACCCCCGGTCCTTCTTTTCTCTAGACTGTCCATACCCAGTTCCTGCAACTGTAGAATAACAGGGTTATTCTAAACATAGAACAACAGGGCTGGAAGGCACCTGAGAGGTCGTCTAATCCAACCCCCTGCTTGAGCAGAAGACTGTAGACCATTTCAGATAAATGATTGTCCAGTCTCTTCATAAAAGCCTCTAGAGA
>BHEV01011444.1:0-12954 GCA_004319985.1 Emydocephalus ijimae
GCTGCAATACCACCCGGGGAAAGCCATTCCCCACGCCGACGCATTAAGCCGAGCACCGCTTCCAGAGACTATCGACGACCCCGCGCCTACAATGGCAACGTTGCAGATCGAGGCACTTCGTACACCACCATTAACTGCCTGTGATATCGCGAGAGAAACAAAATGCGACCCTGCCTTAGCACGAGTTTTCAGTTGGGTGGAACGCGGATGGCCATTGGATCAAGTACCAGACGACTTCGCACCATTCAAAAGTCGACAAACAGAGTTGTTTTCTCAAAAGGGCTGTATCATCTGGGTCGATAGAGTCGTTATCCCAGAGTGACTCCAACAAGCAGTACTGAGAACCTTGCACGATGGTCACCCTGGCATCGTGCGCATGAAAGCCCTCGCACGCAGCTACGCGTGGTGTCCAGGCATCGACAAGCAAATCGAGACATGTGTCAAAGCTTGTCATAGATGCCAAGAAGTAAGCAATGCCCCACCAAAGGCAATCCCAACCGAATGGGAGACACCGCGGGGACCCTGGTCCCGTATCCATCTGGACTTTGCTGGGCCGACCAAAGGCCACACCTTCTTGTTAACCGTCGATGCCCAGTCGAACTGGCTTGAAATCCACTGAATGAGGAACACGACAATTGAAGCGGTCATTAGGAAACTGGAAAGACTGTTTGCAACCCACGGATTACCAGACGTTCTGGTATCAGACAACGGGCCCCAATTTACCGCGCTGTCCTTTGAACAGTACTTGGCGGACCGTGGGATTCGACATGTGCTGACTTCGCCTACACATCCTGCGGCCAATGGAAGGGCCGAGCGCATGGTACAATTCGTCAAGAAAACACTACAAAAAGTGGACTATGACAACATCAAAGAAATGATAAACCGAATCCTCTTTTTACAATATCACTCTGCACAGCGTCACCAACAAAACTCCCGCCGAGCTGCTAATGGGACGAAAGCTCCGCTCCCACCTCGACCAGTTACACCCAGCGTATGAGCCGGAGAAACCACACGGATCCAGTGGCCGATGCCGTACCTTCCAGGTAGGCGACTTGGTGTTCGCTAAGAATTTATCGGGCAATCCATTGTGGGTAGAAGCGACTGTGATCCGTGTAACCGGCCCGAGGTCATACCTAGTACAATGCCGTGACGATAAACTATGGAAGTGCCATATCGATCAACTACGATCAAGGCTGCAGTCAGGGATCTCCGAGTCCCCTGATAACCAAACTGAGGGGGGGGGAGATACAGTGGAAGATGAATTGCAACTAACAGAAAACCTTTTTGAAGGGAACGATAGCAGAACGGAAACACGAGAAGAGGAATCAGGGATGGGAGTGAGCTCACCTCAGGGTGATACCGAAGGTGTTGGTGACAACAAAAACTCAAACTCAGAGTCAGACACCCCTTTCGCCAAACAACACTTTACCTCAACAGGAGTGCATCCAAATGCCGGGTGCACAGCGAAAATCAAATAGACTAACAAAACAACCGTCCTACCTCAAGGACTATGTAACTGCACCCCATAAACGGAACCCGGGGGGAAGGGGTGTTGTGAATGAATAAATGTGTAATAAAGTTATCTTGAGCTTGAAGTCAAGTGCAGGGTTCTGGCCCTGCACTTCTGATTGGCTGTTAAATAGGAGATCAGATTGGTCCGTTCAGGAGAATCTGATTGGCCATTAACGAGCCGTTCTCATTGGTCAACGGAGCTAGCGCTCCCAGGTTTTCATTGGTTGAATCGTTAATAAGTTGCCTATATAAGGAAGGCTATAGCAGCCATTGTTTCAAGCTGTCACACCATGTAAATAAAGAGTTTGAAGTTCACCGTTTCACCGGCTCATCTCCATTATTCGCACCCATGCTCCAAACATAACAGAGCCAATAAGAAAGCCACATGGAAAAGCAGGGTAGTGATGAAAGGTGACAAAAGCTGGAGAAGCAACTAGTTGCCTGATAATAGAGCAGATCCTGATAATAGGATGCTCATCCTTTGATTGGCACATTTAGAATTTTGAAAGCATGTCAAGGACACTTTTACAACATACTTACCACAGACTGCTTCTTTATTTACAAAACTGTTGCCAGGGATAACAAGCCAAAACACTAATATACCACAATACTCTCCACTACTTCCTCTAACCTCATTACTAAGATGCTATGCTTGTCAGCAGATATGCCACTATTTCTCTTCGGAGGAAATGTGGGATATTTGTAAATAAAGCTCTGAGTTTCAACAGCCCGCTCTTTTATTTTACCTTTTTTAGTTTCAAAATCAGCAGAAATCACGTTAGAATTCAGAAATATTATTGGAAATAAAAATGCTATGCACTTTTAAATCAGAGGGTTTTTTTAATGGGCAACAAATCAAGTTTATGTCTCTCTCAAGCTTTCCAGAAACTTTTGGGACCAATGGACAATCTGATGAAAGAAACAAAGAATATTATCAGAAGCAACTTGCGTGGATGAATTTCTGAAGTACTGTCTTCTCCTAAGAGACAAGAAACACTTCAGAGGCACATGAATCTACCCAATAGCAGGAAAATAGTGATTGCAGGTTAAGCCCTGCAGAATAATGCTACTAATGAAGAGGAGACCTTAAACCAGGGGTGGGCAAACTTTTTGGCTTGGGGGCCGCATTGACTTTTAAGATTTGACAGACGGGCCGGGTCAGCACAAGATTTTTGAGGAATTGCCCCCCCCCTTTCCTCCCCTTCTTCTCCTCCTTCCCCTCCCCTCGGAGGCCCCTGAGTCAGGAGTTGCTACCGACGGCGCAGCTCCACACAGCTGCAGTCCCGCGCTGCCTCGGGAAGGGAAAGGCAAAAAGGAAGAGCCGCAGTGGTGCTTTGCAAAGGCAGCAGCACCGGAGGCTCAGGCTCAGCGGCTGCTGGTTTTGCCTTTCCCTTCCCAAGGCAACGCGGGACTGAAGCCACACGGAGCTGCGCCAGCGGTAGCAACTCCTGACAGCCCCATCCGGACACCTGAGCGGAGCCCGGGCGGAACTGCCTGGTGCTGCTGCGGGTGTCTGGCTGCCCAAGTAAAGAACCGCAGCAGCTCAGGGCAACTGTGAGGAGCAAGAGGGGAGAGGCAGAGAAGGAGGCAGAGAAGGAGGAGAGCACCTGGCCAGTTGGGGGAGGCTTCTTGTGCTGCAAAAGAGGTGGCTAATGATCTCTGGCTCCACTCTGCTTCTCCAACATCCGGCACCGCCCTGTTCTGTGTGCTGGCTGCTCAGACTTGCTGGGCCTGACACAGAACAGGGTGGCGCTGGATGTTGGAGAAGCAGAACGGAGCCGGAAATCATTAGCCACCTCTTTCGCAGCACAAGAAGAACAGGGTGGTGCCGGACCATTGGAGAAGCAGAGCAAAGCCGGAGATTAGTAGCTGCCTCTTTCGGCCCAGAAAGCTTCCCCCAACCAGCCGGCTGGTCTCCCCCTCCTCAGCCATACAGAACAAACAGGCAGAGAAGGAGGAGAGCAGCTGGCCAGTCGAGGGAGGCTTCTTGTGCTGCGAAAGAGGCGGATAATGATCTCCGGCTCCACTCTGCTTCTCCAACATCCAGCGCCGCCCTGTTCTATGTGTCAGGCCCAGCAAGTCCGAGCAGCCAGCGCATAGAACAGGGTGGTTCTGGACCATTGGAGAAGCAGAGCAAAGCCGGAGATTAGTAGCTGCCTCTTTCGGTGCAGAAAGCTTCCCCCAACCAGCCGGCTGGTCTCCTCCTTCTCTGCCTGTTTGTTCTGTATGGCCGAGGAGGAGGAGACCAGCTGAGAAGTCCGCTGCCAGGCAGGGCCACACAGAGCAGGGCAACACGCCAAGGCTCAGCCCTGGCGAGGGAAAGCAGTGGGCGTTCCCCGGCCAGCGGCCTTGGCTTCCCACTACCAGGGAAGCGGCTGCCCAGCTCCGTGTTGTGTGTGTGATTTTTTGGCGCGTGGTGCGGGGTCTCTTTTGGCTGCCTCCAATTTTTTTTTCAGAGGGGAATATTTTTTTTTCAGAGGCGGGCCATATTAAAGTGACCAACGGGCTGGATGTGGCCCGCGGGCCGTAGTTTGCCCACCCCTGCCTTAAACCCTATATGGAGGGCTTCTTCAAATGCCCCCCTCTGAAAACCAGAAGCACCTGCCAATTGCCAACTGCCTAACTTTTGATCATGTGACCATGGGGAATGCTGTAACAGTTGTGAGTGCAAGGTTCAGTCATAAGTCACTTTTTTCAATACTATTGTAGCTTTGAATGGTCACTAAATGAATGGTTGTAAGTCGAGGATTACTTGGAATCATGACCAACATTTCATTAAAACCCTTCAGTATCATAATATGACAGATGTGTGCACTAACAGACTCTTAGACCAAATAAGAGAAAAAATTATGAAACAATATAACAAATTATTTCTTCAATGAAGGATAGGGTAGGGATGTCCTAATCATTATGGGAAGACTTTGTGCAAAAGTTAGCTCTAAGACAATCTCTACCTGTATGGAAATATATGAATTACTAGAGAATTCTGTAAAGACAAGAAGTTTTCCTGCACAATACCATTTTAAACTTTCTTTTCACCTTAGGAATCATGAATGTATTTATTTAATACCTATGGTGATCATACCATTTTACAGCTGGGACCTAGCTGCATCGTTTCTTCCTGCAGAAATGACAAAAAATATGGTCCTTGGGTAACTAGGCTGTGAACCATGTAGATCTTTGTTGCAAAGGATATAGCACCTGATAAATGTTAGTAATTTTTGCCATCAATATATACTCTCATACTACTAAACATTTACCTATTCATAAGTGATAGAGCTAAATTTGGGCCAAACAATATCTCTCAATCTTCATTTTGTTGTAAGAATAAAATACAAGTTTGCAGAAGAATTAGGTATTACTCTCAATGCTTCTAAAAATTATGTGTTTAAAATTAAAAATAAAAGTTGTAAGTAATAAGGTTAACTATTCCTATCTATGTTGTTATTTGTGAAAAATCTGGAATTTATAACCCAGATTTCTGTTTGAAACAATTTATAAAAATAGATGTACCCTAACCACTAGCTTAAATCTTTATACTGGGACCTAAGAAGCTTCTACTTGCTGCTTGGAACCAAACATTTGTGACTCACAACAGTTTACAACATAGTGATTCACATACAACTTGTAATACACAATATACAAATAAATTACTATAGATTAAAAAAAAAAAACCTATACCAAGTAATTGCAAATAAAATAGTAAAGTTTACAGTAATTATAAACAGCCTAGCCAACATTTAAGATCTCTGTATTGTACTTTTATTTTACCATAGTAACTTAATATTAAGCATTTTATTTCAAATATCCTTTAAATATTTTTGGACTTCCTGAAGACATATGTATCTTTAATAAGCAAACATGCTCTTTTGGTTTCATGTCATTTCACTACACCACTGTGTAAGTTGAAGTTCTTTAAATGAAATCTTCCCTTTAGTTTCCCACATAGCAGTATTTAGCTGTCCAGCAGTAGCCATGATTCTGTTCATTAACCATCAACTTAATAACTCAGCAATCAAGACAGGTTCATCTTTTAAGATGACATATAGTAATCAAGACTACCTATTGGCATTTTTCCAAATCTGTTAGATTAAGCATGGATTGGGTTGGCAATAACGTTTTGCCTTTCTATCTGTCCATTCTGGGTACAAATAATCAGATGGTAGGCTTGGATGAGCTTCCTTTTCCCAAAGCCACGTATTCTGATTTCTCTTTATACTTGTTTATGTTGAAAACATTCTATTGCTGCAGGAATGCATCCAATCCTCCTACCAGGCTATCCACTATGAGCTTTGGCCACACTCTTAACACCTTCTATTATATTTAAATAAAAAGATATATTTTTCTCATACCTCATTCCTTATCCATTATCAAATTATAAAAAACTTATGTAGTTCTAACCAGAAAAAGTCTATTAAGAGCTACCAGAAATGGTAACTTTGATCTAATAAACTAATTTTGTATTCCAACTTATCACTTTCTGTAAGAAATAAAATGAAAGAAATCTCTTCCCATTTAAAAAATATATTTGAAGCACTGTCATTCAGTGCTGTTCAAAAAGAAATTCCATTAATAGCTATCATAACATATATATATATATATATATATATATATATATATTAACCCTGATCAAATAAATTGACTTTGAATTCCTTTTGTTTACTTTTCTTGATCTTTGTCATCAAATAATGTCCATCAAACAAGCTGATTTCTTTTAATTTTCTGTCTCCTTTCAGACACAGCTTCATTAGTTTAAGACTCCCTTTTGTAAATCCAAGATAAGGTTTTAAAAGTCACTCTTCTGATTTATTATTTGTGTGCTCCATTTAATTATTATGACATCAGCTGGTTTCATTTGTAAATCCATTGTGGCATCTTATATTTTGGAATTTTAAAATAGATTTTCAGCTCCACATCATTTTTTTTTTCATATCACTTTTGTAATCTGGCTTTTAAAAAAATCCAAATCCACTTTCAAATCAGCCTCAGACTCTTTTTTTAATCTCACAGAATATGTTGTTCCTCTATATCTTCTGTTATAGCATCAGACAATAATTTCTGAGCCCATTGTCCCCAGAGACCCTTTGTTTTTTTTTATAGTCAAATAGTTCATATGGTAACATTTTGCTATAGAAGCTCATATAGTTCTATCAGTGCAAAACATTGTGTAGACAAGTTGTTACAAATGTGTCTGAATAATCAGTGAATATGCCTGGGGTATATTATTTTTGGCAGCCAAAATCCATTTGTATCTTTGGAAAGGCTGTTTTATAAGCAGAGATCATTTTATTATTTGTTATATCAAACATTTTCTTTTGTGCAACATTTCAAATTATTCATTTTCAGTTGGGTGGCTGGAAAACATTTTTCAAACCTGGAATTTCTTAATCTGATAGATTGCAAAGATTAATGTAAGGAATATCAATAAAAGTTGGCAATTTAAAGCAATGTTTTCCTTTAAAATTATGGCTGATTTCATTGAAATCTAACAATAACTTTGAGACAACTGTTGAATGACAAGCTATTATCAACCTGCAGTGATCCAAAACAGCTTATATTTTGATACCTGAAAAAATAGGAATAATTAGGATAAATAAAAAATAGAAATGAATAAGTGTAGCTTAAGTTTGATCAAAGCAGAATTCTTTCCTGATGTCAGCACATGTTTGCTACTTTCATCAGAATGAAGAAAGCACCCTTGAAGATTTGTACTGCAAACTTTATCCTTTTCATAAATGGACATGACATCACAATGAAGAAACAAAAGGTGTGGCTCTTGTATCAAAATCCTGTTTTCATTATTCTGCCATGCTCTCTGCTCTCCATGCGATGCCACTGTTCCTTCCAACTCATTCACTTCATTTTAAACAAACCTGCTTCTATGTCTTCAACTATTAGGTGTAGTTCTAAAAAGTTGTTTCCTTCTCCAATTAAAAAGAAATCTAGTCTAATACCATATTTGCTTTGCTACTTGCATTAGAAAAATAATAACCAATTCAAGGAGTGTCAGTGGGAAGGACCCTCTTTAGGTATGACTTGCAGTAACTAAAAACTGTAGCTTGGAGGAAAGGTTTACCCAGGACTTTATTATATTCCAATGCTTCCAACTATAAGACCTTTGCTCTGGCTGAACTACGTTGGCTTCAGTTTCCTAATTCTAATGCAAAAGTCCTTACAGGTTAAAGTGGAACAGAGTCCCTGTTTCCAGATATTTTTGCCCATTTGGATTTGGTGCACCTCAACTTTTTTATGCAGATATGGGATTTAATGCAGTTGGAGTTTCATTCAATTTTGTGACAAGGTGCTACATCAACCTGTTGAGTAAATTTATCATCAAGCTCTAAGCTGGGCTTCAAGTAGAAATTAAGTAGAGCACTAAGCTTAACTAGAACTAAGGATCAAGTAGAGCTGGGGCTGCTTACTGTTGCTGTTGGTCTTAGACACTGGATGTCAACCTTGTTTCATACGTGTCACTGCAGAAATTGCAGGATTGCAAAAATTGCTCTGGTGCTGCTTAATCCCTACCTGAACATCTAATTATCACATTTCCTGTTTCACTTGAACTTTAATTCACTCACATATCTTCTGCTTTTCCTGAGGCCAGCGTGGGACAAGGGGGGACTAATTTGACTAGCTATGGACATTGGCATTTCCTTGGTTAGCTAGTCAGCTATATATTCCATTATTGCCTTTCAGTCCCAAAGGGACTTTTCAAAAGACAATTGGGCTTTCTTGGTTTTTTCCTTGAAAGCATTTTGCTTCTCATCCAATAAACTTCATCAGTTCTGAACTGAACTGAAGGAGCTTCTTGGATGAGAAGGAAAACATTTTCAAGGAAAAAAACAAGAAAGTTCCATTTCCATTTGAAAAGCATCTTTGGGACAATCATGACCTGGATGATTGAGAATCTTTATAAATCTTCAAACGGCTGGGTGATGAAACTCATGTCCTTTTCATGTGAATCTCCAAGGTAATATTGTATAGATGAGCTAAAACAAAACTAGTTGCCTAGATCTGGCTGCAGTTTTCATCATAACCTGATACTCCTTAGATTAACCACCATGACTGTTTATATTCACAAAGATCTTCCATCTGGGGCATGCACATTATTTTCCACTCTGCCACAAACTATAGTCTACAGCGATCATTAAAAATATATGAACTTTTAAAAATGTCAGCAGGTGCTATGACTGATAACTATTGCAGATGTACTTGGTCATCTTGTAATGGCAAACTCCCTTTCAGGTTGGAAGCCTTATTTTTCCAAGAAATGAAACAGGCATTTCTAATACCCAAAACATGATACCAGGGGTGGGATTCAACCGGTGTTACTACCAGTTCGGTGACTATGTTTTACTGTGTGCGCATGTAAAAAAAAACATTAACTGTGCTGCCTGGAGAGCTGAAAAGTTGAAAAGCCTCTTTTTTCCTGCTTTTTCAACCTCAGCTGTGCCATGAAAAGCAGATGAGGTTCAAAAAGCAGGAAATAAAGGACACCTAAGAGCCTGGGCACGTGGGTGGGCCAAACAGCAGCAAACACAGAACTGGTTCGGTGTCTGCTGTTCTTCAGAGCTACGAGTTCTTTAGAACTGGGCAGAACCGGTAGCATCCCACCTCTGCATAATATGTGTAGAAACTCTGATGTCTTGGATTTATTACTCTACTAGTCAAACAACAGAAACCTGTTGCTAGGTGGATGTAAAATGTGGCTTAAATCCAGCTGTCAATGATGTTTCTCAGTCTTCAAGACTTTGCCATTGCTGATGTACCTTACTCGTTGATCTTGTTGAAGGGCAAGTGACAGGTTATGAAATGAAATAGGTTCCTTATGAAAGAGTTATGTTGTTCATTATGTAAAGCTGTATCTATTGCACTTAATTGGAACTCCCATCTCAGTGATAGCTCATTAAATAGTCACATAGTAGCTGGATTCACATTTTCATTAAGACAGAATATGGTTTATTTAGTTTTGGCTTGGCATGTTGCATGAACCCAATCACTGAGATTGATAAACCACAATTTATGACATTGTTTAAAAGAGAAATCAACTAGAACACTTGGTTTTATAACTCTTATCTGCATAATTAGAAAATCTTAATTCATTTTTAAGAAAAGGAAGTTAACAATATTACATACTTCTTATTAATAACCATAAGAAGTCTCACAGTACCTTAGCTTGGCCAAACTGATTTCTATGTCATTATATACTTTATTGCTGAAAGCTAATCTCTTATTAGGGTTATGTTTCTTAGGCTGCAATCCTATATTAATTTAAGAGCAAACTCCCATAAAAATTGCTACATAAAAAACTTCAAAACTGTGGCTTATTATGAAAAAAGATTCATGTGGATTTTTTTTTAAAAAACTAGAATTTAAAGTTCTATTTTTCTTAAAAACTCAAAACCAAAATATTAGGAATTTGATGCAGCTACTTTTTAACTACTTTTTACAAATTCAAAATTTCTCTTTTAAAATCTAAGCCAAATCATAATGAATATCAAGTCACCTAATTAAAAAGATAACCAGCATATTGTTATGCATAGCCCTTTGGTTGATCTGACTTCACTTGCTCCTTGAGCTTTGTGAGTTTAAAAAAATCTAGGAAAAAGACTGTTTTGCCTGTGGAGGAAAGAAGTATCTACCAGCAGCAGGTGTTCACTTTATTAAAAAGTAGAGCTGACAGACTGTCAGCTCTGCTTTTTAATCTGTTAGGAAAATGTCTGAATGATGTATGAGCAAAGGAAAATGTAGATATATCTGAGTAAAACCAGAATGCTTGGGAATGATCATCACCACAGCCATCTTGACTACTTTAGTTGTTTTAATATAATAATTGTACAATTTGCACACAATAACAAATCAAATGAAAGTGTATAAAAAGCTTGATGCCTGTCTTCCTCATTCAGCACTTAGAAATAGAAAGTATGAGCACAATGATATATCTCAAGGCTAAAGAAATTAATATTAGACCAATACAAAATGTTCAGTGAGAAACATATTTAGTATGAAAAGTTGATTTTGAACACAGCCAAATGTTTAGCACTGAAATGTATCTTTTCTTCCTTACAAAATGGCATTTTAAATAACAAAAAGAAAGTATCACAGCTCTGTAGATCAGAGGTATCAAACTTATGTTGTCATGGTGGCATCATGTGATGTATCATGGCTTTTCCCCTCTTCACTAAATCAGGCATGGGTGTGGCCAGCATGTGATGCATCCAGCCCATGGGCTACAAGTTTGACAGCCCTGCTGTAGATTATCTCCAATCAATTAGAAATCAGTATTAAATGGTCCTGTATGCCAAAAAGGACTAATCTAACTTCTCCATTTCAATTGTTTTTACAAATTCTTACATTTATCTTCAAAGACATCAATCAATCTTACAGGCCACATATGTTGTTTTGCCACATCTGGAATTCCATAGATTCTTTCAGTCATGATCAGCATTATGTCTTAAGAGGTGTTGGTCTATCATCAATGGGCAAAGTGGCTCTCAAAATTATTTCTTTAATCTTTAACTTCCTAACCTCTTTACCTAAATTTCAGGATATTTCTGTGTGGCTAATAAAGTAGAGTTCTCTCTGGACAGATAGTTACATTGCCACCACCTGTTCTTGAATGGACAAATATCTCCCTTGAGATGCAGCAGAACAGGAATTCACCTTTCTCCTGGAAATAGGTCTTAATAAATGGCTCCAGGTTGCTTTTAAAACAGGATTACCTGGACAAAGTGTGTTTGGATTGTGTGATGCTAGATAACAAATCTAATACTATAGTAATAAAAAGGATTTTTTATTTTAATAAAAGCAACAAAATAAAAAATGAAAGCAACATTGAATTGCAATAAGTTATATAACGTTGAGGTCTATATTACCAACTTATTTCTCATTAATCTGCAGGCAGCCTTACAAACATGAAATAGAGAGACAATGGACTGGAATACTATTTAAATAGTACAAATCGCATTTAAAAGGTATAAGCTAAATGTCCCCTGCTAATATTACCTTAGTTGATTCTCTTCGGGCCTTTCAGCTTTGGGCATGAATTATTTGGCAGAGTCACATGTAATCTGTTTCCTCCAGGTTCTTGCTCCCTCTAGACAAGACTCTTTGCTTACCTCCATCACTTTCATCTGATGTTTATGAGGCAGCCACTGCTTTTAGAGAATCCCCGAGAGATCTCAACTGGCTAATAGGCCACTCAGTAAAACAAATCCCTTTAATTCACTACAGAATCTGTTGTCACCAAGCAGTATTGCCACAACACCAGATGGAAACATGACAATCAACATATCTTGTGGACCATCAGGTTGAGATATGCTACTCTAAGGTTAATAAAGTGCTAATTTCTTGTGATAAGACATTTGAAAGGAAGGATCCATTAATGAATTAAACTTCATCCTAATATTGGGTCTCTGTAGTTTCTTTGCTTTGCTGAGAAAAAGTTAAAAGAATAGAAATAAAAAGTAAAAGGTTGGAAAATTGTGCAAAGATCTTGTAAACAAAATAAGCAATCTTGCATTTAAAGATATGAGTAATAATGCAGACAACTAGTTTTTCAGTTTATGTAACATATCACAGGAAGAAAAAAGATGCTTTTATTGTGTCATTTCTCAAAGATGTTTTTAGGTTTTCAACTGGATAGTTTTGAATAGTTCATTTTAAAAAATAATAACAAAGATATTTGGGGAAAGTTCTATCATTTTGATTTTAAAAATGTAACATTAGATCTTGGATTTGGAAGCTCATTTTTTTTCATTTTGAAAGAAATAGTTGCAAGAGTTAAAAAAAAAACAGGAAAGTGAAGGAAACCCTTTAATATATAAAAGGCAATTCCAGAATCCTATTTTAATATAATTGCCTTGACTATTGTTTGATATCAGTGTGTCAAATGCACATTTTGGATACTTTCTAGGTTTATTCATAAAATAAACTAAATCAGTATAATTCTTAACCAGATAAGAAATCAAAGGATTTGTAAACATGGGAGGATCTGATCAATTTTTAATCTCTAAACTAGTTTTCAGTTGAATGCTCACATTCAGATGTTTGTACTAAAACGAGGAGATCACAAGCATTAATTTCAACAAACCACAGTTTATTGTTATCTATGTTCTGAAACAAAATATATATGGTTTTAAGATTTTTTTAATGCAAACATTTATAATTTCAGGTTATACAGAAAAACAACCAGCAGCAATTTCAACTTTGTGTGCACACATGCACACTCACCCACAGAGAGAGAGAGAGTTTAGTTACAAACCAAAGTGTAAGGACATATATACACTGCTCAAAAAAATAAACAACACAGTGTAAGTCCAAGTCAGTCACACTTCTGTGAAATCAAAATGTCCACTAAGGTAGTGTGAGGTGGGGGCTTGAAAAACCACCAAAGATTCGATATTAATCCAAGGAAAACAGCTTTATTGTAGCATTTCTGCA
>BHEV01011445.1:0-17266 GCA_004319985.1 Emydocephalus ijimae
TGATTGGCTGGGTCTTCTTTTGTTGCCCTGCACAGGAGAACGGAGTTGGAAAGCAGGTTAGTGGGGTGGGGAGGGAATGGGATTTTGCAGTAATCTTCCCCCTGGAGTGGGAAGGGAATGGAGATTTTATGGTATCGTTCCCCTGCCATGCTCAGCAAGCCACGCCCACCAAGCAACACCCACCTTACCACACCATGCCCACAGAACCAGTAGTAAAATAACAATAATTGTTTGGTTCAGTCCTAAAGCTAAAATATATGTAATCTTGAACACTACATGGTTAAAATTTGGAGATTTTCAGTCTTATGTGTTGCTTTTCTCCTATATTCCTCTCTAGCAGTGCTACAAAGTAACATTAAAATCATGTACACTGAAATTATTTAAGATCTTCTAGAGCATCTAGACTTTGAGAACAGTGATTAGTTCAAACTGAGGTTTGGTTACAGCCTCCATAATTATTTATGACTCATGATTATTTGGTTAAAACTTCCCAATTCCAGATGTAACAAGGCACACCAGTTTGTGACAAAGTGTCGACAGCCATGTCAGAAGAAAATGAACCAAGGCAGCCTGTGACTCATTAAATCAGAGCTAAATTAAATTATGGTTTAACAGTGTTTTGCCCATCTGGAACTCTTCAGATATTGAACTCAGAAAGTCCACGAGGACCAATCAGTATGACCAGTGATTGGGGATGAAAGAGTTGCTGTTCAAAACATTCCCAGAACATTGGTTTGAGGGAGAGTTGGTGTAAGATTTATATTCAGGCAATCTGTATTTTCTACATGTGTAAAAGTTGCAAAGAGTAAGGAAGAAAAAATTCAGAGAAGGTGATGGCAGAACATGAAACTTGAATTCAGAAGGAATTTCCAATGTAATATTAAACTTAGTAATAACATGCGTTCAAAGTGTGTGTTGAGATTTTAATCACCCAATGGGAAATTTTATCGTGCTTTTAGAATTGTCTCTCAATAGCGAAGTCAGTACCTGTTATAAACATGTTCTATGCAACAGTTAAATAGCTACATTATTTTAATCAGACTAAGTTATTCTGGAATGTGTTACCCGCAACTTTATACTGTATACCCAAGATTAAATTCTCAACATATGAAGCATTTTAATGGATGGCATTGCTACTGGACTTCTGAAATTACATATGACACGATCATAGTTACTGGTTGCTTTACTTCAATGAATGATTTTTTTTTCTAGTTGCATCTGTCACTATTTTCCTTTCCTTGAGTTCTTTCATGTTCCTGTTTATTTGCTCAAGCTTTGAATGGATGCTTTCTGTTATGAACTAATAAAACGCTCAAATAAAGTTTTATCAAACCATTAGAAAATAGCAGGGTTCTAGTCCTGCACTTCTGATTGGCCGATAATAGCGATATCGGATTGGTCCATTCAGGAGAATCTGATTGGCTGTTGACGAACCACTCTCATTGGTTAAGGGAGTTAACACTCCACGTTTCTCATTGGTTACTAGATCAGCAGCTTGCCTATAAAAGGGCTGCTGCTGCCCTAGGGTTTTGCTCTGTTCAGAATGATTAATAAAGAGTTGAAGTTCACTGTTCACCGTCTCGTCTCCGTTCCTTGCGCCCATGTGCATAACTTAACACTGACGACGAAGGTGGGATACGGAGACGTCAGAGCTGACTGAACACTCCAGAGCACCAAACAGAGCATGTGGCTGAAGGCGCATCAACGGCGGAAACCATGACCGCCGGCACCATACCACCCGCTCCATTCGACCCTGCACAAGAAGACTGGGATTCATACATGGACTGGTTCCAGATGTTTCTGGAGACCAACAACTTGAAGGATGCCACTACTGGAAAAAAGCGAGCGGTATTCCTGACTCACTGTGGACCTGCCGTTTTTAAGATGGCTAAGGCACTGGCGAAACCGGCTGAGGTGAAATCCATGGACTGGGACGTCCTCGAGCCCCTTCTATGGGCCCACTATGCACCTACCGTACCAACGCTTGTCCAAAGACATGAATTTTACCAGAGAGACCAGCGGAAAGGAGAAAGCGTTGCAGATTTCATCGCGGATCTCCGGGAGGCCTCTGCGGGTTCTCTGACCTCGAAGAAGCTCTAAGAGACGGAATAGTGCAAAGTAAGCTGATGGCAAAAGACAACATCAGCCTTGCAGATACCATCGCTGACGCTACTGCAGCAGAAGCAACCAGGAAGTCGGCTGCCCGAATGCGCCGCAAAAACGCCCCGATCCGCCAACTCGCCGGCGAAACCTCACCTCGCCTAGAGGGACATACGATGGCAACCCACCACGAGGACCTTGAATTGTCATCAGAAAGTGATGAGGAAGAGGTCAACCAGCTCCAGTTTGAACGAGACCAATGCCACCAGCGTAACCAGAGACTGCAGTATCAATGCTCTAGTTGTGGGGCAAACCACCCATGATCAGACTGCAAATTCCTTGACGCACTCTGCCATGTTTGTGGGAAGAGAGGCCACATTGGAAAGGTCTGTAGAAGCAAGCAAGGATCCAGCCCATTTCAGAGGGGGACCAACTACCGCCAAACCACAGGAAATCGTCCTGTGAGTCGGGAACATTTGAACCACCAATGGAACAACCACTCCTACAGAAATAAACCACTAGTCCATTCAATGAAACAAGAAGAGGCACACCAAACCATTACAATTGTTCACGTCTCATCATTAGATGCAAAGAAGATCTGAGTGAAGGTCACCATCAAAAACCAGCCCTGCGTGATGGAAGTCGCTTCAGGATCGTCCCTCTCAATGGTTTCCTGGAAGACCCTTAAACAATTAATCCCTGCCGTCTGGCGGCAAGACCTCAGAACCCAAAGAATCATACTCAAGGATTATCAGGGAAACCGAATTCCAGTTGCTGGATCCAGCCTAGTCCAGGTCTCATTCAAAAATCGTACTGCATCTTTACCATTGACCGTCATTGACCGTAATCGGCCTAGCTTGTTAGGCCTTCAATGGTTCGCTCCACTTGGGATTGAGGGAGCCGGCATTTACCAAACCAGCAGTGATGACTGGGAGGAGGCCCTCATCCGGGAATTCCAGGACGTCTTTGCCGACAAACTAGGCGAGTACAAGGGGACCCCGATATCATTTAACCTGAACCCTGAAGTAGCCCCCATCCGCCTTAAGCCTCTTCGAGTACCATTTGCCCTTGAACCAAAGATTGACGAGCAACTTGATAAATTAATAGCCCAGGGTGTTTTAGAACCAACAGACCATGCTCCTTGGGAAACCCCAATCGTAACACCCATCAAACCGGATGGATCATTAAGGATTTGTGGGGACCACCGTGGCACCCTGAATCACGCCTTTCAACAGAACGCTTACTCGGTGCCGGTGGTACAACACCTCCTCCATTCCCTGGGGGAAAGAAAAGTCTTCGCTAAATTGGATTTAGCACAGGTGTACCAACAACTGCCTGTAGATAAAAAAACAGCAGAGGCACAAACGATCGTTATGCACCAAGGCGCCTTTAAGTACAACTGACTCCAATTTGGAGTTAGGGTAGCCCCAGGGATTTTTCAGAGTTTGATGGAAAGACTCTTACAGGGAATAAAAGGGGTCGTGCCATACTTTGATGATGTTTTGATTGCTGCCCCAAATAGAGAAATACTAAAGGAGCGTCTTAAACTGGTTCTTCAGAAATTTAAAGACTCTGGCCTTAAAGTTAAAAAAAATAAATGTCAACTGTGTACAGATAAAGTAGAGTTCCTGGGGTACCTAATCGATAAACAAGGCATTCACCCCACCAATAGCAAGCTAAGAACAATCAAGAACACCCCAAGACCCAGAAATAAGACTGATCTCCAAGCTTTCCTGGGGCTCATTAATTTTTACAACATCTTCCTGCCCCACAAAGCGACCGTGGCTGAGCCCCTACATAGGCTTCTCGACAAAAAAGCAACCTGGGTCTGGGGGCACTGAGAGGAGCATGCGTTCTGACAAGTGAAAAACCTATTAACTTCAGATGCTGTTTTAATGCAGTATAACGAGACTTTGCCTTTAACCATTACATGTGATGCATCACCATTTGGAGTAGGAGCCATTTTGAGCCATGTGTTACCAAACGCTAGTGAAGACCCTATTGCCTCTTTTTCAAGGACTCTATCAAAGGCTGAACGTAACTGTAGTCAAATCGATAAAGAGGCTCTTGCTGTTGTATCTGCTGTAAAACGATTTCACGAATATGTATATGGACGAGTTTTTACTATTGTTACCAACCACAAACCTTTGCAGGGGATTATAGTGGGAGACAAGCCAACCCCCTATATATTATCACATAGAATGACTCACTGGTCAGAGTTTTTGGCTGTGTACAATTATAGACTGCAACACCGCCCGGGGAAAGCCATTCCCCACGCTGATGCACTGAGCTGTGCACCACTTCCGGAAACCGTCGACAACCCAGCTCCAACCCTTACAACACTCCAGATTGAAACGCTACATTCACCACCGCTAACAGCTAGAGATATCGCGATCGAAACAAAACGCGATCCTATCTTAACGCGAGTTCTTAGCTGGGTCGAATGGTGATGGCCAGTAGATCAAACCCCTGACGATTTCACCCCCTTCAAGAACCGGCAAACAGAACTTTTTTCGCAAAAAGGCTGCATCCTATGGGGGGATAGAGTCGTCGTCCCAGAGCGGTTATAACAAGCAGTATTAAAGACACTGCATGAGGGTCACCCCGGCATCATGCGTATGAAAGCGCTCGCACGAAGCTACGCATGGTGGCCAGGCATCGACAAACAGATCGAAGCCTGGGAAAAGACTTGTTTAAAGTGTCAGGAAGTTAGCAATGCCCCACCTAAAGCAATTCCGACAGAATGGGAAACACCCCGGGGACCGTGGTCCCGCATCCACATTGACTTTGCGGGACCTACTAAGGGACATAAGTTCCTACTAACAGTGGGTGCCTATTCAAACTGGCTCGAGATCCATGAAATGAAGAGCACTACAACCGAGTCTGTCATCCGGAAGTTGAACAGGTTATTTGTGACGCATGGACTGCCAGACGTTCTGGTATCCGACAATGGACCCCAGTTTACCGCTCTACCCTTTGAACAATACTTAGCGGACTGGGGTATTCGCCATGCGCTAACTTCACCAGTGCACCCTGCAACTAATGGAAGAGTCAAGCGCATGGTACAATTTGTTAAAAAAACCCTCTACAAAATGGACTATGGGGACATTGAAGATAAGATAAACAGAATACTCCTTCTCCAACACATCACTCCACACAGTGTCACCAACAAGACTCCAGCTGAACTATTGATGGGACGCAAACTCCGTTCCCACCTCGACCAGCTTCACCCGTCTTACGAGCCAGAGAAACACTGCGGATCTAGCGGAAAATGCCACAAGTTCAAGATAGGCGACTTAGTTTTTGCCAGAAACCTTTCTGGTGAACCGTTGTGGGTAGAGGCAACTGTAATTCAAGCCACTGGACCCAGGTTGTACCGGGTGAAAACCTGCGATGGAAAAATATGGAAACGCCATATAGATCAGCTTCGATCAAGGGTACAACCTAGTTTCCCCAACTCCAGTAACTCCCAAACTGAGGTGGGAGGGGATGTTGAAGAAACCAAATTCGAGATGGCGGAAAGCAGGAACGAAAGAAGTCAGCAATTGGGCGTAACGAATGAAGAAGAATCAGGGAAGGGTATGTCCTCGCCACAGAGGAACACCTCAACAGAGGCAAGCCCGCAAAGGCCAGAGGACAATGACGAGAACATTAGCGGCACTGAATCATCCAATGAGGAACTACTGGCATCCAACTTGCCCGAAAACGTCCTACCGAAACACGGTTACAGACAAGAACCGGTGGGACAGCGTAAATCCAATAGACAGTCAAAACAACCTGCATACCTCAGAGATTACGTCACCGCACCCCCTAAACGGAACCCGGGGGGAAGGGGTGTTATGAACTAATAAAACACTTAAATAAAGTTTTATCAAACCTTTAGAAAATAGCAGGGTTCTAGTCCTGCACTTCTGATTGGCCGATATAGCAATAGCGGTCCCTTCAGGAGAATCTGATTGGCTGTTGATGAGCCACTCTCATTGGTTAAGGGGGTTAACACTCCACGTTTCTCATTGGTTACTAGATCAGCAACTTGCCTATAAAAGGTCTGCTGCTGCCCTTGGGTTTTGCTCTGTTCAGAATGATTAATAAAGAGTTGAAGTTCACTGTTCACCATCTCGTCTCCGTTCCTTGCGCCCATGCGCAGAACTTAACACTTTCTTTATCAGATAATCAGTGCAAAGATGCTTTTTGATGTTGCTTTAGCAAACAACAGAGTCCCCTCACTTCTAAAAGCAAAGTGCCCTTGTTGCTTCATTTCACCTTGTTTTTGTCACCTTTCTGCACAATGAGAAGTGCTTCATCAAAGGAAATTATGTTGATTGCCAACCTTGTTAAGAAGGAGAATTTCATTGATTGTATGTCCCAAAGTACTTTTGCAGGGTGAAGCCATGCCACATCAGCTGAGCTTAGAAATTATATATATGCAAAATAGACAGCCCATGCCCTATTGGGTTATATCATTTTAGAGATATAAACAGAGAAATAGAATGACCATGAGAGGGGAAAAAAAAAAAAGTTCTGTAAAAGATGGGTGCCAATATAAATATTTCAAATAAATAAGTAAACAAATAGAAACAAGTTAATTTTAGTCAGGAAGCTTGCACCTTTTGTAAGTATCTAATGAAGCTCAAGATCTCATCTTTTTATTTACCTACTTAGCAATTTTGACATAACAATTTATATTATTTGTGAATCACATTAAATTTTAGGATAATTAAATGTTGTATGTTAAACTGAGATCTTGATGTAAATTGACAAATTGTGCTGCTAATTCATTGCTGCTCTTCTAGCAAAACAAATAATGTATTTTTCCCCTAATGGAAATGAAGTGGCAGAAGCATTTGGTTCATCAATGCAACATGTTTTGCCATGCTTTCATCCTGCCTTGGAGTAAGGAGACATCCCCACCACAAAATTTAGCAATAACAATAGCAGTAGCAGTTAGACTTATATCTTACCCCATAGTTCTTTATAGCACTCTCTGGGTGGTTTACAATGTCAACATGTTGCTCCCAACAACCTGGGTCCTCATTTTACAATCTTGGAAGGATGGAAAGATGAGTCAACCTGGAGCCCATCGGGATCGAACTCCAGGATGTGGGCAGACTTAGCCTGCAATGCTGCATTCTAACCACTGTACCACTATGGCTCTTAAAAAATTATTGTGCATCTGGAATAAAACTATGTAGTGCAGTTGTTGCCAATAGAGTTGTACCATTTGAGATAATGGTGATTACTGGTAGTTTTCCCTGGCTGATATTGGAATGTCATGCAAAACGCCATGACTAAATAATAAATAGATTGTGTGCTGGGTTGATCTTGTATAGTGGATTACTTTTCCATTCCTTGCCATAAAACACTGTTGAATTCTCATCTAATTCTCTGTCACTGTTTTAATCCAGGATTAAATCCAGGAGTAGATGTTTTCTTAGCAACTAAATAGATGTTTAAAACAGATCCCACAAGTAGGTTGGTCCGCCTTCATATTTATCTTCATACCTTAGAAAATATTGCAGTCTAAGAAGAAAGGAGGGCAGACACTGAAATCTAGAGTGGCACAGAGCAGGAAGCATTAGAATTAAAATACTACTGTATATGGAATTAGCAATAGCAATAGCACTTAGATGATATACTGCTTCACAGTGCTTTACAGCCCTCTCTAAGCAGTTTACAGAGTCAGCATATTGTCCCCAACAATCTGGGTCCTCCTTTTACCAACTTTGGAAAGATGGAAGGCTCAGTCAACCTTGGGCCTGGTCAGATTCAAACTGCCCAATTGTAGGTCACAATCAGTCAGCAGAATTAGTCTGCAGTACTGCACTCTAACCACTGCGCCACCTCGGAGGTGCATAAGAAGCTACCTTTTCATATTAAAATACCATTTACACATTATACTGCTGAGCCATAAGGCAATTTATTTGTTTTTAGTTTGCCAAGTTGTGTGAGCTCAGTTATTGTGGTCCATTAATAGTATTCATAGCACACACAGTATGTTGTGTGAATGCAGCCATTTAAAGTTTATATTCTACCATTATGTAAATCACGCCAGAAAAAAGAGAGTGTCAACCTATTATCCAAAGCACCTGAAGGAAGGATAGAACCAATGGATGGAAACTAATCAAGGAGAGGACCAATTTAGAAATGAGAAATTTCCTGACAGTGAAAATAATTAGTCAGCAGAATAGCAGAATAGCTTATCTTCAGAAAGTGTGGATGCTCCGTCAGTAGAGGATTTTAAGAAGAAATTGGACAATGATTTATTTTCAATGGTGTAGGGCAGGGGTGTCAAACACGTAGCGTCACAGTGGCATCACTTGACATATCGCAACTTTTTTTCTCATCACTAACTTGAGCTAGTCAGCTTTACATTGCCATCAATTGCCATCAATTTCTCTTTTAATCTAAATTTACCTTTGGAAACATTTACAATTCTATGCCTTTTGTGTTAGAGATTATAGGATAACTATTGATAACCACCAGCAACTGAGATAAAGTACTTCTTGGACAACAATACAATTTTGCTAAAGATAAGGACTTAATAGATTTAATTCCAGGATATCAAGGAAAGAGAAGCAAAAACAATAAAGGGTAGGATTAAAACTACTAGCACATCACTATCTTCCCAATGGCTGTCCTGGACAACATGAAGTTTTGCACTAGAGAGTAAATATTTTTTTCTCACACAGATTCTCCTGTACAGGCGGTAGCCAAGTTTCTCAAAGCTAGGCCTAAGGCCATGCATTCGGTTTTTTGCAATGCAAACAAAAGAAGAAGAAAAGTAGCTTACAAAGTAAGAAGCCACCTTTTTCTTTCTTTTTTTCTTTTTCTAAAAAAGATGCATTTATTGTTTTTAAGGATTGTTGATTTAATTGGGATAATTTTATTTAAATTCCTCCTTCCTTCTGCCTGGGAAAAAAAATCTCTGGATTCCTCTGGAAAAGGAATATAGAAAATGAATGAAATAATTAATTCATAATACCCGTTTTTGGTTTCTGGCTCATTACTCGAGAGCATTAGCCCCAGCCAAGAACAGATAGAAACAGAGGGAAAACTTAAACATTGAAGCCAATGTCCTCATTGTCTGATTGTGAATTTAATATATGGCAGTCCAATATGTCAAAGGTATTAGAAAACATGCTTGCAATACTCAACAATTTTCTTCCAATATGTTAATTAGATGTGGTTCGGTGACTGCTGGAATCATTAAGTTTATATGTAATTGAAAGTTTATATGTAATTGAAACCAAATAGAGATCGCGAACCTTGAAAGTTCTCTCTCAATTAAGGAGTAGCCATCAATTGTGAAAGCAAACTCTGTCCTTTTTGCTGGGGAAAGTTATTGCTCATGTTAGTCTCGTGGAATGGGAACTGCCCTCCAGCACCCAATAAGCCTCCTCTTTCTTTCTTTCTGTTTCAGAATAAAATTCAACCCTGCAGGATTGGGCAGCCAGGAGGCCTGGAGGGAGAGATAGAAATTGCTTCTCTTCCAGAACACGAGCTGTTTTCAGATCTAATTTTGTATTGATACAATCAGATTGAGTTCCTGAACAGTGTGGGAACAAGGAAAATATATTATAAAAAGTCATCATTTTCCATGTTTTTTTTTTTTTGCTGAAAATAAAGGCCAAACTGAAGGAACAAGGAAAAGGAAGGTGGTTCACTGTAACTATCCCACTTCTATTCATATCTTTCTTCTTTTCCAAGATAGCTGTGCCTATTATCGAACTCTTATTTTAAAATTAATTTCTGCTTGATCAGGTTGTCACTTGTTTCCCTTAAAAGCTGAGCCTATTGTTAATCAGCTGTATAGTGCTGTTAAATTTATTTAAATGAAACAAATAAGGCTCCCCTATTAATGAGATAACTTCATTAAAGCTCAAAGACAGAGTGCAGCAATGTGCATTCTCTAGATCAGCAGTGTCAAACTTGATTTCATTGAGGGCTGCATCAGGGTTTTGTTTGACCTCAGGTGGCTGAGTGGACATGGCCAGTTCGACATAACTCATCATGGCTCAGTTTTTGGCTGTGATGGCCCGCCCGGGCTCCATTACAGCAGCAACAGCCTCCGGCAGCCGTTTGCCAGCAAAAATGGAGCTCAAGGAGGCTGCGTGCACCTGCCCAGGCTTTGTTTTCACTGGCAGAGGGTTACAGGAGGCTGTCATGGCCAAAAATGGAGCCCGGGGGGGCCACATGGATTTTGCTGGCAGAGGCACTGCAGGTTGGTCCTTCACTGTTTCCAGGGCAGGCCCATGGGCCAGATCTAAGCACCCCATGGACTGGATCCAGCTCGTGGGCTTTAGTTTGATACCCCTGCTCTAAATCCATAAATTTAGGAGTCCCACCATCCTTGACTGAATTAACTAAGATGATGGTACCAGGAGTTCAGGAAAGTAATTGGGTGAGTACATGTCAGCCATTTTTGCTGCATTAGACATTGTAGATTTCATTCTTCTTTCCTCTTGCTCCCCTTTTTTCATGTGTTGTTCGGGATATGTCACATGAATGAAATCTTCAAGTGTTTCATTAATACTTTCAGCAATGTTTATTAACCATGATACTTGTTGTGAATGCATAAAGGTTAAATAGAGTTATCTTGAGCTTGGAGCTAAGTGCAGGGTTCTGGCCCTGCACTTCTGATTGGCTGTTAATGGCAGGATTGGATTGGCCCGTTCAGGGGAATCTGATTGGCCATTAACGGAGCATTCGTATTGGTTAATGGAGCTAGCGCTCCTGGGTTGTTATTGGTTAAACAGTTATTGAGTTGCCTATATAAGGAAGGCTATCGCGGCCATGGAGTTGAGCTGTCACCATGTAAATAAAGAGTTGAAGTTCACTGTTTCACCGGCTCGTCTCCATTCTTTCTCGCCCATGCTTCAAACTTAACATTGGTGACGAGGATGGGATGTGGAGACGGCAGAGCTGACTGAAACAAGGAGAAGAAGCCGAGCACGTGGCTGACGATGCACAATGTCAGAACCATGTCCAGCAGCGTCATACCACCCGTTCCGTTCAACCCAGCGCACGAGGACTGGGAGTCCTACATGGATCGTTTCCAAATGTTTTTGGAAACTAACAATTTGAAGGATGCCACAGCCGGGAAGAAACGGGCGGTATTCCTAATGCATTGCGGACCAACCGTATTTAAGATGGCTAAAGCATTAGCCAAGCCAGCTGAAGTGAAGGCTATGGACTGGGACGTCTTCGAACCCCTACTAAGAGCTCATTACGCACCGACCGTGCCCACGCTCGTAAGATGGCACGAGTTCTACCAAAGAAACCAGCGAAAAGGAGAAAGCGTCACCGATTTCATCGCAGACCTCTGAAACCTGGGAGGCCTTTGCAGGTTTGCTGACCTGGAAGAGGCATTGAGAGATAGAATAGTCCTGGGATTAGATGCACCAGGCGTGCAAAGCAAGCTGATGGTGAAAGGAGACATGAGCCTTGCTGATGCCATCGCTGATGCTACTGCAGCAGAAGCAACCAGGAAGTCGGCTGCCCAACTGCGCCGCAACTGCACTACGGCACACCAACCGACAGGCGACATTTCACCCAAGTCAGAAGGACAGCTTTTGACGACCCACCACAAGGACCTCTCTTCATCGTCAGACAGCGACGAAGAAGAGGTCCATCGACTNATCGGACAGGTCTGCTGAAGCTTACAGGGACCCGGCCTGGCCTCGAAGGGGCATAACTATCGCCAATCGACAGGAAACTATCCTGGAAGGCGAGAACCAGTAAACCACTCCTACAGAAACCGAACCTTGAATCGCCCTACGAAGCGAGAAGAGGCTCACCAAACTATCACTATCGTCACACCTCTTCCTTGGATGCCAAGAAAATCCGAATTACAGTGGCCATCGAAAATCAGCCTTGCCAAATGGAACTCGACTCGGGATCATCTCTCGATGGTTTCCTGGAGGACCCTCAAACAACTCATCCCTACTATCTGGCGCCAAGACCTCCGTTTCCAAAGACTTATCCTTGAAGACTATCAAGGGAATCGGATTCCAGTCATTGGATCCAGCCGAGTCCGGGTCTCATTCAAGAACCGCACGGCGTACTTACCTCTGACTGTGATCGACAAAGATTGGCCTAGCCTACGAGGCCTTCAATGGTTTGCGCCACTTGGCATTGAAGTGGCAGGCATTAACCGAATCAGCGGCAGTGACTGGGAGGAGGACCTCATACAGGAATTCAGGGACGTCTTCGCAGAAAAACTAGGTGAGTACAAGGGGACCCCGATATCGTTCAGCCTTAATCCAAAAATAGCTCCCATCTGCCTTAAGCCCCATCGAGTTCCGTTCGCCTTAAAGCCGAAAATCGATGAACAGCTCGATAAGTTAATAGCTCAAGGGGTGCTAGAGCCAACCAATCACTCTCCTTGGGAGNTGGTTCGATTAGAATTTGTGGGGACTACCGGGCCACTCTGAACCACACCCTACAGCAAAACGCATATCCGGTGCCAGTGGTGCAGCACCTCCTCCATTCCCTGGGGGTCGGAAAAGTCTTCGCTAAGCTAGACTTAGCTCAGGCATATCAGCAACTACCTGTTG
Organism: Emydocephalus ijimae; assembly: GCA_004319985.1. Lineage (NCBI taxonomy): Eukaryota > Metazoa > Chordata > Lepidosauria > Squamata > Elapidae > Emydocephalus > Emydocephalus ijimae. The sequence continues at coordinate 12,657 of BHEV01011445.1, forward strand.
ATGAAAAGACGGCACAGGCACAGATGATTGTAATGCACCGAGGTGCCTTTAAATGCACCCGACTCCAGTTCGGAGACAGTGTAGCCCCGGGGATCTTTCAGAGCCTTATGGAAAGGNGGTATTCATCCTACCGACAGTAAATTCAGAGCAATAAAAAACGCTCTCAGACCTCAGAACAAGGCCGATCTTCAGGCATTCCTAGGCCTTATCAACTTTTATAATGTATTTCTACCGCACAAAGCAACTGTCGCTGAACCTTTACATCGTTTACTGGACNATGATGCTTCGCCTTTCGGAGTAGGTGCCATTTTGAGCCATGTACTGCCTAATGGTAGCGAAGCCCCTGTTGCATATTTTTCAAAGACGCTTTCAAAAACCGAGCGAAATTATAGCCAAATCAATAAAGAAGCCCTTGCGATTGTGTCTGCCGTTAAAAGATTTCACGAATACGTATATGACCGGGCTTTTACTCTGGTGACTGACCACAAACCATTGCTGGGGATTATAGCCAGAGATAAACCAACTCCCTACATATTATCCCCCAGGATGACTCGCTGGTCAGAATTCTTGGCTGCTTATAATTATCAGCTGCAATACCACCCGGGGAAAGCCATTCCCCACGCTGACGCATTGAGCCGAGCACCGCTTCCAGAGACTCTCGATGACCCAGCGCCAACCGTAACCACGTTACAGATTGAGACACTCCACACACCGCCATTAACCGCCCAAGATATCGCGAGAGAAACAAGACGTGACCCCACCTTAGCGTGAGTCCTATGTTGGGTGGAACATGGATGGCCATTGGACCAGATACCAGATGACTTCGCACCATTCAAAACTCGACAAACAGAGTTATTCTCTCAAAAGGGCTGTATCATCTGGGGCGATAGAGTTGTTATCCCAGAGCGGCTCCAACAAGCAGGACTGAGAACCTTGCACGATGGCCACCCCGGTATTATGCGAATGAGAGCCCTCGCACGAAGCTATGCATGGTGGCCGGGCATTGACAAGCAAATCGAGACTTGGGTCAAAGCTTGTCATCAATGCCAAGAAGTGAGCAACGCCCCACCAAAGGCAATCCCAACCAAATGGGAGACACCATGGGGACCCTGGTCCCATATTCACTTGGATTTTGCTGGGCCGACCAAAGGTCACACATTTTTACTAACCGTCGACGCCTACTCGAATTGGCTCGAGATTCACCGCATGACGAACACGACTACAGAAGCGGTCATCAAGAGATTGGAAAGACTATTTGCAACCCACGGATTACCAGACGTTCTGGTATCTGACAACGGGCCCCAATTTACCGCGCTATCCTTCGAGCAGTACCTGGCTGACTGCGGTATCCAACATGCGCTCACTTCGCCTGAGCATCCAGCGACCAATGGCAGAGCTGAGCGCATGGTCCAATTTGTTTAGAAAACTTTGCAGAAATTAGAATACGACAACATCAATGAGAAAATCAACCGAATCCTTTTTCTACAACACATCACATCTCACAGCGTCACCAACAAAACTCCCGCCAAACTGCTTATGGGACGAAAACTCTGCTCCCACCTCGACCGGTTACAGCTAGCTTATGAACCGGAAAAACCACTCGGATCCAGTGGCCGATGCCGTACCTTCCAGGTAGGTGATTTGGTGTACGCTAAAAACCTATCGGGTGATCCTCTGTGGGTAGAAGCAACAGTAATCCGAGTAACCGGCCCAAGATCCTACCTTGTACAGTGCCCTGACGATAGACAATGGAAGCACCATATCAATCAATTACGATCACGGCTCCGGTCAGGCACTTCTGAACTCCCTTTTGACCAAACTGAGGGGGGGGGAGATACAGAAGAAGACAAATTTCAACTAGAGGAAAACCCGTTCGAAGGGAATGATAGCGGAATAGAGACAGGGGAACTGGAACCAGGGATGGGAGTAAGTCCACCTCAGGGAGTTGCTGAAGATATTGGTGACAACGGAAACGCGAACTCTGAACCAGAGGCAACCCCTTCGCCAAACAACGATCTTCCTCAGCGAGATTGCAGCCAAATGCAAAACGCACAGCGAAAATCAAAGAGACTAATAAAGCAACCGTCCTACCTTGAGGACTATGTGACCGCGCCCTGTAAACAGAAGCCAGCGGGAAGGGGTGTTGTGAATGCATAAAGGTTAAATAAAGTTATCTTGAGCTTGGAGCTAAGTGCAGGGTTCTGGCCCTGCACTTCTGATTGGCTGTTAATGGCAGGATCGGATTGGTCCGTTCAGGGGAATCTGATTGGCCATTAACGGAGCATTCGTATTGGTTAACAGAGCTAGCGCTCCTGGGTTGTTCTTGGTTAAACAGTTATTGAGTTGCCGATATAAGGAAGGCTATCGCAGCCATGGAGTTGAGCTGTCACCATGTAAATAAAGAGTTGAAGTTCACCGTTTCACCAGCTCGTCTCCATTCTTTCTCGCCCATGCTTTAAACTTAACAATACTCAGTCATATATTCCTGAAGTATCTTACAACAGATCTGCTGCAACATCTAATTGTATAACTCTGCTTTTATGAGCTTCCTTATTTTATTCATTTGTGACAAGATGTCTTGGCAGATCACTGTACAAAGAAGGATTTTGAATCATTGTAGCTCAGCCGTAAGACTGTCAGCTCAACACAAGTGAGGCTGTCAGGGGCAGAGATATTCAAAACTTCAGTAATTGCATTACAAATGTCAGAAACTTCAAAATATATAACTTTCCCACTAGCAATGCAACTTTCCTATCAAACACCTGAAGGCAATTTCACTTCATGTAGTCACAAAATTCCATATTTTAGCTGAAGAAGCAAAGCGATGGTAAACTCTGTATCAATTTCTAAAATAAGTTGATGCAAGATTTAGCTGTATTACATAAAACCAAGTTTTAAGTCACAGCATCCACTGGGAATATAAATGATTAGGATTTATAAAAGTCTGTGGAGTCCTTGATGCTCTCTGAGCTTGATTGTTTCATTGCAGAAGTTTCATTAACAAACTAGTAACTTTATCAGGGAGTAGAGTTTCATTTTATATATTAGTGGCTTGTCAGTGTTGGTGAGAGTGATCTTGGCAGTTCCTTTATTGTGCTGTTGTTTACTGTTAGCTTGTTTGTCTGAGTTTTGAATCCTTTGTAAAAGTCTCTTTGCACACCAATGTGCTTTTTGTTCATTATGAACTGCTACCCTGTCTTTGACTCATAAAAATAACTATTTTGTTAATATAGCATCACTAGAAGTTCTTGTATTTATATATCCTACAAAATAAGAATGGTGATGTAGTGGTTATATGCAGTGGTTATGGCAGGCAAACTCTGCCCACAGCCTGGAGTTTGATCCTGATAGGGCTCAAGGTTGACTCAGCCCTTCTGTCCTTCTGAGGTCAGTAAAATGAGGGTCCAGATTATTGGGGGCAATATGCAAATAATGCTGACGTTGTAAATCACCTAGGTCAGGGATGTCAAATTCAAAGCCCATGGGCTAGATGTGTCACACTCGGGCCACCCCTGCCCTGGTTTAGTGAAGGAGAAAAAAGTCACAATAGGTCATATGAGAATAACATGATGCCACGAGTTTGATGCCCCTGACCTAGAGAATGCTGTAAAGTACTATGGTATGGTATATACATCTAAATACTATTACTATTGCTACAAAGTGCTCTTTGGCCATAAGCTCAGTGTCTTCAGCTTTGACTTAGTAAAAGATAAATGTCATCTGCCTTTCTGATTTCAGTCTGGGAGCAGAATTCTCGAAAGTGGTCAATATCAAATCTGAGAAGTCAATGGAACTATCCATTATTGGTGGTTTCTATTATTATTATTCGTAAAATATTATTTGAAACAATAGTCATTAAATTGTTTTCATATAATAAAGGTTGAACAATTAGTCTGAAATTTTAAGAAGGGGGCAATGAGCTTGGGGACTCCAGATTTAGCTACAAATATGCTGAACTTTTTCCTGAATAACAAATAATTACATTTATAAATGTCTTCATTTTGATGTGCCTGATATTTCCTGTTCTAAGCACCAAAATGTTCATACTAGGTTTCCTTTTTTGTTTGGGGAAATTCTGCCAAAATTGGAAGCCTCGTCAGATGCAGAATTCTGGGCTAGTGCTTGTTAGGAATTGATAGTCACCTAACAGTTGGGTTGGAAATATATAAACCAGGATAGATATTTAATACTGTCTCTTTAAGAGAATGCTAAAATTGTAATTGGGTGTGGTTCCTCAAACAGCCATAAGATGGAGCCAGAAACCTGAGTTGTTAGTTCTGTTCTGTTGTTGGTAGTTGCTAGTTGCTAGATGTTCTGATGGTCGCTGTTTTTGGTTCCTGCATTTTTCCCTATTGACTGTTGCTGATCGTCGTTCTTCTTGGATTGTTGTAAGTCTGTTACTGAACTGTGTATGATACTAGACTTTGTTATTTGGATTATCCCTGGACTGAAAACTGACTACTTTAACCGTGTATGACTTGGACTGCTTGTTTTGGACTTTGCTTAACCGTTTACTGGAAGTAAAAACTTACATTTTACTATTCAGTGTATCTGTGTGCTGGTCGTGTGTTATTCAACATCACTCTCACTACATCTCCCTGTGTGCACTC
>BHEV01011446.1:0-19764 GCA_004319985.1 Emydocephalus ijimae
TCCCTGTCAATGGTATCCTGGAAAACCCTCAAAGACCTGATCCCTGCCATTTCCCGCCAGGACCTCAGCACGCAGCGAATCATCCTGAAAGATTGTCAGGGAAACAGAATCCCAGTTGTCGGTTTCAGCAACGTCCAAGTATCATTCTAGGACCGCACAGCAACGCTTCCCCTGATTGTCATCGATCATGACTGACCCAGCTTGTTAGGGTTACAGTGGTTCACCCCACTCGGAATTGAACTAGCCGGCATACACCATACCAGAAATGACGACTGGGAAGAGACTCTCATCCAGGAATTCCAGGACGTGTTCACAGGAACATTAGGCAAGTACAAGGGGACCCCTATATTGTTTAATCTCAGCCCCAATGTAGCTCCCATTCAGCTAAAGCCCCATCGAGTACCTTTTGCCTTAAAACCTAAAATCGATGAGCAGCTAGATAAACTGATAGGCCAGGGCGTATTGGAACCGATTGACCACGCCCGTTGGGAAACCCCAACAGGAACGCCCATGAAGCCAGATGGTTCGTTTAGAATTCGCAGGGACTATCGGGCCACCCTAAATCATGCTCTTCAACAGAGCGCTTATCCAGTACCGGTGGTTCAACACCTTCTTCATTCCCTGGGTGGCGGAAAAATATTTGCGAAATTGGACTTAGCTCAGGCGTACCAGCAACTCCCTGTGGACGTGGCAACTGAAGAAGCCCAGACAATAGTTACACATAGAGGCACTTTTAGGTGCAATAGACTCCAATTCGGAGTAAGCGTGGTGCCGGGCATTTTCCAAAGTTTAATGGAGAGACTATTACAAGGCATAAAAGGTGTCATGCCTTATTTTGACAACGTCCTAATAGCTGCCCCCACTAAATAATTATTAGTACAACGACTCAGAAAAGTCCTGCAGAAATTCAAAGACACGGGTCTTCAGGTAAAACGAGACAAGTGTCAACTTTGTACGGAGAGAGTGGAGTTCCTGGGATACCTTCTCGACAGACAGGGAATCCACCCCACCGAAAAAAACCTAACCACAATCAAAAAAGTCCCGAGACCCAGGAATAAGACAGACCTTCAAGCCTTCCTGGGACTCATTAACTTTTATAACATTTTCTTGCCCCAGAAGGCAACCATAGCCGAACCCCTACATAGACTTCTCAATAAAAAGGCTCCTTGGGTTTGGGGACGGCGTGAAGAGAAAGTGTTCAAAGAGATAAAAGACCTTTTAACCTCCGATGCCATATTAATGCAATACAACGAGACTCTCCCTTTGACTGTTACCTGTGATGCCTCACCATTTGGAGTTGGAGCCATCTTAAGTCATGTCCTCCCAAATGGAAATGAGTCACCCATTGCGCTCTTTTCGAGAACTTTGTCTAAAACCAAAAGGAACTATAGTCAACTTGATAAAGAGGTCCCTGCTATTGTATCCGCAATTAAACGCTTCTATGAATATGTATATGGGAGACCCTTTACCATAATTACAGACCACAAGCCGCTACTTGGAATTTTGGTGGGAAACAAACCAACTCCCCATATCTTATCACCAAGAATGACACGTTGGTCAGAATTTTTAGCCGCCTACGACTACCGATTGCAACATTGCCTGGGAAAAACCATTCCCCACGCTGACGCTTTGAGCTGCTTGCCACTACCAGACATTATAGAGGACCCTGCTCCAACCGTAATGGCATTACAAATCAAAACCCTCAAATTGCCGCCATTCACTGCTCGAGACATAGGCTTAGAGACAAAAAAGGACCCTGTTTTGGCACGAGTCCTCAGCTGGGTAGAACGCGGTTGGCCGGTCAATGCAACCAATGACACAGTCAAGCCATTTAAGAATCGTCAAACAGAACTGTTCTCCCAGAAAGGTTGCATGGTATGGGGAGACAGAGTCATAGTCCCAGAGAAGTTACAATATAGGGTATTGAAAATGCTGCACGAGGGACATCCAGGCATCATGAGGATGAAGGCACTGGCCAGGAGTTCCGCATGGTGGCCTGGTTTAGATAGACAAATAGAAACTTGGGTAGCAAAATGCAGTAAATGCCAGGAGACTCGCTCCGCTCCTCCAAAGACTCCTCCAACTCAGTGGGAAACGCCTCGAGGTCCTTGGTCCCGTATCCACATCGATTTTGTGGGACCCACAAGAGGACACACTTTCCTCTTAATGGTGGATGCCTATTCAAACTGGCTTGAAGTCCAAAAAATGTAAAGCACCACTACAGACGCAGTCACTAAAAAACTGAATAAACTATTCACTGCCCACGGACTTCCTGATGTCCTCATCTCAGATAATGGCCCCCAATTCACTGCCCTGCCATTCGAATACCGGGGTATCCACCATGCGTTAACATCGCCAGCTCACCCTGCAGCCAATGGTTGGGCTGAGCGAATGGTTCACTTTGTAAAACAGACCCTGCACAAAATGGACCACGGCGACATTGACAACAAAATAAACCAAATGCTTTTTATCCAACACATAACCCCAAACAGCACCACGAACAAAACCCCAGCAGAACTCCTGATGGGCCGGAAACATCACTCGCATCTTGATCGCCTCCATCCAAACTACATGCCAGAACAACCCCCGGGATCCAGCAGCAAGTGTCAGGCATTCCAGAAAGGGGACCCTGTGTTTGCAAAAAACTTCTTGGGCGACCCATTGTGGGTCCCCGTGGCAATAACACAACTTACAGGACCCCGATCCTATTGCCTACAAACGGCAGACGGTAAGATGTGGAAACGCCACATAGATCAACTCCGTTCCAGATTAGCGCCGGAACCTCCAGCTGGGGGGGGGAAGGAACATGGAGGAGGATGAAGAAGAAATCGAAACCCAACAGCCCAGGGGATACTCACCATCCGAGGGAGAACCGAACCAGGGAGCGGCCTCGTCACATGACAGCACCGCGATGGAGGCGGATCCAGGGAACCCGGAAGACAGTGCTGACGAGGGCAACCCGGAACCACAGTCTTCACTATCCAGCCCAGCGGACAGCCCACCGGAGCCAGAGCTGGAACCAGAACCAGAACAGAACCTGGTGGAACAGCGCAGGTTGAGCAGACAGGTGAAGCAGCCTGCCTATTTGCGAGAATACATCACCCCACCTCTCAGACGGAACCAAGGGGGGAGGGGTGTTATGGATTAAACCATCGCAGTGGTACAACCTTAAACAGTTTTGTCTTACAGCAGGCTTGTAATCCTGCAATTCTCATTGGCCCTTGAATAGCGAGTCGTGATTGGTCAGGTTTGGCCAGTCTGATTGGCTGTTAATGGGAACCCCTGATTGGACGCTTGTGAAAGCGATAGACTCAGTTCATTGGTTGTTTAACGGCAGCAAGCTCTATAAAAGAGCGACTGCTGCCCAGGTCTTTTGCTCTGTTCTTTCTTGTCAAATAAAGAGTTGAAGTCACTGTCCGATGTCTCGTCTCCGTTCTTTGCGCCCATGCCCAGGACATAACAACTTTTAAAAATCACTTATCACGGGCAAGCCATCTTAAGGGTTTACTTTCAGTTTGGTGATTTAAAAAATTGCAGTTTATTAATATCTGTTCTTTAGAATTTTTAGGTTTGTGATAGACTATGTACCTCATTGATAATTTAAATGTGAATACGGTGTATTTTTTTGTATTTCCAAATGAATCCAAATGTAGCACATTTTATTTGGAATAACATTTGGAGGGTTGGGAACATATAAATGAGAAAATACAGGATATTATGACATGAGTCTCAATTAAAATCCTAAAGAAATGAATACGGTCTTCGAACTTTTTAAAATATTTATCCTGCTTTCAAGATTGGAGAAAAAAAATCTGGATGCAGAATCATAGCTGATATTACTGATGATGCACAAATATCTTGGGAACACAAATACATTTCCCCAGATTCTCATTTCCATGTCACTTTACACTTTCTATTTTATATCTGTATCAAGTGAATCCTTCCATGCAGCTTGTGCTGGTTTCATGCACCTTTCAATTCAAACATTCCATCGTTCACAGGAAATTTATGATTAAAAGATGTTCTAGAGATGAGAAACCTCCTGCCATTAGAAATAAAGATGAACACATGTACAAATCTCTTGTAGAATTGCACACACTGTCTGATGCTTCCAGAACTCGTTAAAAAAAGGCTGAAAAAAATTACATAAAGATGGCTAACTTTTGTTTTCAATTATATACAATAAAACCAAGAGTGGTATGACATCATTTCAGTTGATGTTGTCAGGTTTAATATATGTATGTATGTATGTATGTATGTATGTATGTAGTATGTATGTATGTATGTATGTAGTATGTATGTGTATGTGTATGTGTATGTGTATGTCTATATATATAAAATATTTAATATTTTTAGAGTTCTTTTTTTAAAAAAATCTTATTAAAAATAAGGCTAAATAATAGACTATAGTATGTTTAAGTTAGGGGAAAAGGGGAAAAACATGTTTAATTTACAACAGTTTCATATATTGTGTCAGGGCTCCACAATTTTGGGGAGCTGTTGGGTACATTTAGAATTTTGAGACGAGATTAATTTTGATGTACAGGTGGTCCCCAGCTTACAACCACAATTGAGCCCAAAATTTATCTTGCTAAGTGAAATATTTTGTCCCCTTTTATGACCTTTCTTGCCACAATTGTTAAATGAATCATTGCAGATGTCAAGTTAGTAAAATGGTTATTAAGTGAATCTGGATTCCCCATTGACTGAGCTTGTGAGAAGCTCGCAAAAATTGATCATATGACCCTGGGACATTATAACTGTCATAATATGAATCAGTTGCCAAGCATCTGAATTTTTATCATGTGACCAAGGTGATGCTGCAATGGTCATAAGTGTAAAAAATGGTCATAAGTCACTTTTGTCAATGCCGTTGTAACTTTGTATGAACACTAAATGAACTGTTGTAAGTTGAAGGCTACCTGTACTTTCAAAATGACTGCCAATGTAGCCATGGGCATGATCAGTTATAAAACATTCATTTATCAAAAGACCAAATTGGTCAATTTGTTTCTGACTTTATCTTCTGATCTTTCATAATGGTTTTGTCCATTTCTGGAATAAGTGAACATATTCCCAAATAGATGAGACAGCAATCCCTTATTGTTGTTGCTCTTGTTGTTGTTCAAAGTGTACACTCATCCAGATGTTTAGATTTGGCAGTTTCGTCCCCTATCAAATCCCTCCCAAGGACTTGGGATAGGAAAAATTTGTTTATTATTCAAACTGGGGTGACTCTGAGGCAGGGGAAGATTCTGCCACCATCTTTGCTCCTAATTGTGAGCCTTGTGGTGAGGTAAAAGTATGGAGGTCTATTTACCTGAAGGTAAAAGAAGTATTTTTTTAAGGAAAAAGCACTTTATTCTTTTATATAAATACTTCTCAGGATTAAGCTTTACATAATGTTTCCAAACTAGTTCATCCACTGTACAAATTATTTAATGTCTTTCTTGAATTGAAGATCTTTAAGAGATAACAGTTCATGATTTTGTAGTTGAGACACCATTTTATCTGAGGTCTGACTGAAATATTTTTGAAAACTGTAGTCACGTTTTTTAACCTAAATGTTTACCTCAAACGTACAGGGGAAAAAGTCATTTGCATTGTCCAAATATTGCATTGAAGTATTACGCCAAGAAAAAAGAAGTAACCAACAAAGAGTTATTTGGGGGGGGGGAAAGTCTTTCACATCCTTTATTTTTTTATTTATTACATTTTTATGCTGCCCATCTCCCCTGTAAGGTGACTCTGTGTGGCTGGTTCATGGTTTAATTCCTCAAATCTCCTCACAGTCATTTTTGGCCATTGCTTTATACACACACACGCACACATTGTTCATAGTCTTGTAGTTCATTCTTTTGACCCTGGGACCCCTTTGGAGTCTTCTCTTGAATTTCTACCTCTCTTTGCTCAGAGATTTATCTTGGGCAACACTGAATCCAGAAACAACTGAGATGGAGTCATTTTCCAGAGTGGAAAATCCAAGAATGTGTAAACAGTTCTTGGCTACTGCAGAGGAAGATTATCTCTTTGATTAATGCTCCTTTAACGGTCTCCTCTGTTTTACATGATAAGAGGTTTTGAGAATGGGCAAGTGGAGGAGACTGCCCTTCTAATTTAGGGCAGAAAGATCAATGTTTTATAGAACAATCTTATACACGTTTGCACAAAAGCAAGCTTGCTTACATTCAGTGGGAGTTATTCCCATGCAAATATGTATCGCATTGCAGTTTTCAGACTTTATTGACCCACACTGGTGTTAAAAGTATATATGTTTAAACAATTCAATAGTAGCAAATTAACAACTCCTTGGGTCTGTTTTCATGTATCTTTGTTTTGCAGATTTCCAGTTTAGAATTAGTTACATCCTTACTTGCGGATATTTAATACTGCTTATACAGAAATTATGAATAATTCTCTTTGAATATGGGAAAGTTCCAAAATAGTTTTAAATTAGCTTCAGTAATTTGTTTAATTTTTTGGTGAGTGAGGTTTATGAATAGCTTTTCTAAATAATCAGATCATATATTACACTTTAGCTAAGGAGATGAAAACTTGTTTGCAATTCAAAATTGTACATATCTTATTACACTGAATAGCACTGTTAATTGATGGAGTTAACACGCCAAGCATAGCACTTTTTACAGAGTATTTGTTTATTGTAGTTAAAAACAGCCACTGCCAACATATAATAACTTTTAACTTTTTAAAACCATTTCGTTGCATTCTGAATCCATCTAATCTTAACTGGTGAGAGTTAGATAATTGCGAGCTAGAAATCTCTTGTGATGGGTGATCTATTTAATGTGTGTTTTCAGTTAATGGGAAAGAAACCCAGTCTCCAAGAGATGTCTATTATATATGGATTTACTTTAATTTCTAGATTGTTTTTTCATTATGGCTGATTCTACATACCCTCAGAATGGTGACAAGCTCTGGAAATTAGTATCAGTTGCTTTTGCCTCAGATTGTTGTGATTCAAATGTTAAATTTGCATTTTACTTCTTGCGGGATGCTTCAGTTTCTGCAAGAACAAAGAATATGCATTTAATTTGTACATATTTTTATTCAATGCACATGGATGATAATGTTCCATTATTTATTTTTTTCAAAATAGAATTCTCCATGTAATCCAGAATTTTGGTTGAAATGAGGATATAAGTTTATGTAATCAAGATTTATTTATTTGGTCTAGATCTGAAGAACTGGTATTATAAATGAAATGGTAGCTGAAATGAATACAGATAATAACCACCATATTGAAGGAGGATCAGATACTGTAAAGTCAAACTTCTGGTCAAGCTTATTTGCTGTTTTTGTTCAACTATTAGTCTTATGTTTTGTTACGGATTTTTCATTCTGCCCATAACATCTCCAAAGTGAGTCCTTGGATATATTGCTTTACAAAAAAACATTTATTTATAGGTATGACAATTTTGTCCAATTTTTGAAAATGTGTTATACCATAATACCTAAACAACAATCACTTTAAGAAATTGGCAATATGTCATATCATGTTCAAAAATTGGAATGCAGATATGTAGTTAACTGATATTTCTTTTCCCCCTGACTACTCTGGATTTCATCTAAATATAATCAACACAATGTCATTCAAATTCTGTCTTGACCTCACATTCAAAACAAGACTATATTGTCTCAACCTTCATTTTAAAGTGCTTCCTTATTTAAAAATTTATTTAAAATTGCCAGTTTTATAAATAAATAGGAAGTATAATCCATACTTTACGTAAAAAGTTCCCAATTCAGCTTCTATTTAAAACAAAACATTCAATAAAAATCAGAAAGTCACCTTTAAAATAAGATACAGGACCTGATGTTTAATCTCAGGACGATGATAATAATAAAGCCTTCTACATAATATACCCATCTCTGCAAATTTTCACTAGCTGTAATTAGCCGGTAAATTTCCCCTTTTTATGCCCTAGGTTAAATTACTATTATTTTTCTCCATGGCAAGTATAGAAGTTTCTGAAACTTACTGTACAGCACGCAACAAAATTGATAAAATAAAACTGGTGATGGTGCTGTAATGAACTCTCATCAAAGCCAGAGCACTAAAATACATAGACTATTCTTGATGAGGAAGTCCAAGTTCAGAATGTGTCAGTTTTATTTGCCTTTATTGTGCGGTAATACCAGACTGTGAACAACGTGAACCAAAATAGTCTTATTGTATCAGAAGTATTTTCTCTTAAGAGACCACTATGGAGATCTTAGCCATAAGCTTTATTTTTCTAACCTACTTTTCAACCTAATACTATGCCAGCTTTAGCATCCCCACAAGCAGCAAAAGAGAGATAGCGTGGGTGTGCATGTCAATCAAGGATAGTACCTTGGCATTTGGCCAAAGCTAGAAAAGGGGACAAGGCCCTTTCGGCATCACTGAAAGTACTGTTGTTTGGGCTACAAAAATAGGGTTTCAGTTGGGTCTACTCCACTCTTTTCTCAGAACAGAAATGCAGCCTGGTTGCCCATTGTTATTGTTGTGAATTAATAAAAGTGCTTGAATAAAGATAGTTGAAACCTTAAAGTAAAGTGCAGGGTTCTGGCCCTGCACTTCTGATTGGCCGATAATAGCGATATCGGATTGGTCCGTTCAGGAGAATCTGATTGGCTATTAACGAGCCCTTCTCATTGGTTAAAAGAGCTAACATTCCTGTGTTTTCATTGGCTAAATACCCAAGAGCTTGCCTATATAAAGGGGGCTGTTGTGGCCATTTTTAGAACTGTTGCACCATGTTAAATAAAGAGTTGAAGTTCACTGTTCATCGACTCGTCTCCACTTCTTGCGCCACGCACGGAACTTAACACTGGCGATGAGGGTGGGATGTGGAGACGTCAGAGCTGACTGAACACTACAGAGCAATAACTGAGCACGTGGCTGAAATGCACCAATGGCGGAACCATGTCCGGCAGCGTCATACCACCCGCTCCATTCGACCTGGCACAAGAAGACTGGGACTCATATATGAATCGCTTCCAGATGTTTCTGGAAACCAACAATTTGAAGGATGCCACTACCAGAAAGAAATGGGCAGTATTCCTAACTCATTGTGGACTGACCGTATTCAAGATGGCCAAGGCACTAGTGAAACCGGCAGAAGTGAAGTCCATGGACTGGGACGTCCTCGAACCTCTGCTGAGAGCCCACTATGCACTGACCGTACCAACGCTTGTTAGAAGGCATGAATTTTACCAAAGAGATCAGTGGAAGGGCGAAAGTGTTGCTGATTTCATAGCTGATCTCCGGAATCTGGGAGGCCTGTGCAGGTTTGCCGACCTCGAAGAAGTCCTGAGAGACTGAATAGCTCTGGGATTAGATGCACCCGGTGTGCAGAGTAAGCTGATGGCGAAAGGCAACATTAGCCTTACAGATGCCATCACTGACGCTACTGCAGCAGAAGCAACCAGGAAGTCGGCTGCCCGAATGCGTCGCACCCACACCCCACTTCACCAACTTGCCAGCGAAGTTTCACCTCACTTAGAAGAACAGGCAACAACAGCCCACCACGAGGACCTCGAATTGTCATCGGAAAGCGATGAAGAAGAGGTCAGCTGGCTCCGGTCTGAACGAGACCAATGCCAGAGATCGCAGTACCAATGAACTGGTTGTGGGGCAAACCACCCCCGGTCTGAATGCAAATTCCTTGACACGCTCTGCCATGTGTGCGGGAGAAGAGGCCATATAGGTCGGGTCTGTAGAAGCAAGCCAGGACCCAGCCAGCCCTCAAGGGGGACTAACTACCACCAACCAACGGGAAGTCGTTCCATGAAGCGAGAACCCGTGAACCACCAATGGAACAACCACTCCTACAGAAACAAAACCCTAAACCACCCAACGAAGCGAGAAGAGGCTCACCAAACGATCACGATCGGTCACGCCTCATCTCTGGATGCCAAAAAGATCCGAGTGAAAGTGGCCATTGAAAACCAGCCCTGCCTGATGGAAGTCGATTCAGGATTGTCCCTCTTGATGGTTTCCTGGAAGACTCTCAAGCAGCTCATCCCCACTATCCGTAGGCAAGACCTCCGGTTCCAAAGGCTCATACTTAAGGACTATCAAGGAAATCGAATCCCGGTTGTTGGATCCAGCCGAGTCCGGGTATCGTTTCAGAACCGTACAGCATTTCTACCCCTGACTGTAATCGAAAAGGATCGGCCTAGTTTGTTAGGCCTTCAATGGTTCGCTCCACTTGGAATTGAAGTAACCGGCATTCACCGAACCTACAGCAGCGATTGGGAAGAAGACCTCGTCCACGAATTCCAGGATGTCTTCACAGAAAAATTAGGCGAGTACAAGGGGACCCCGATATCATTTAACCTCAACTCCGAAATAGCTCCCATCCGCCTTAAGCCTCGTCGAGTTCCATTTGCCCTTAAACCAAAGATTGATGAGTAGCTTGATAAATTAATAGCCCAGGGGGTGTTCGAACCAACCGACCATTCTTCCTGGGAAACCCCGAACGTGACACCCTTCAAGCCGGATGGATCGTTAAGAATTTGTGGGGACTACCGAGCCACCCTGAATCACATCCTGCAGCAAAACGCTTACCCGGTACCGGTGGTGCAACACCTTCTCCATTCCCTGGGGGATGGAAAAGTCTTCGCTAAACTAGATCTAGCCCAGGCATACCAACAACTGCCTGTAGACAAAAAAACGGCAGAAGCCCAAACGATCGTTACACACCGAGATGCATTTAAATGTAACCGACTCCAATTCGGAGTAAGCGTGGCCCCGGGAATCTTTCAAAGTTTGATGGAAAGACTATTACAAGGGATAAAAGGTGTTGTCCCCTATTTTGATAACGTTTTAATTGCTGCTCCGACTCAAGAAATACTAAGGGAGCGCCTGGGGTTGGTTCTTCAGAGATTTAAAGACTCGGGTCTCAAAGTTAAAAAAAACAAGTGTCAACTATGTACGGATCGAGTAGAATTTTTAGGATATTTAATAGATAAACAAGGCATTCACCCCACCGATAGCAAACTTAGGGCAATCAAAAATGCCCCAAAACCCTGCAATAAGGCTGATCTCCAAGATTTCCTAGGCCTTATCAATTTTTGTAACATCTTTCTGCCTCACAAAGCAACCGTAGCCGAAACCCAACATCGTTTATTGGACAAAAAAGCACCCTGGGTTTGGGGGCACCGAGAGGAACATGCGTTTCGACAAGGAAAAAACCTATTGACCTTCGACGCTGTTTTGATGCAGTATAATGAGACTTTGCCTTTAACGGTTACATGTGATGCATCACCATTCGGAGTGGGCGCCATTTTGAGCCACATTTTACCAAATGGAAGTGAAGCCCCTGTTGCCTATTCTTCAAAAATGCTATCAAAAGCAGAACGCAATTACAGTCAAATCGATAAGGAAGCTCTTGCTATTGTATCTACTGTTAAACGATTTCATGAATATAGTTATGGACGAACTTTCACTATAATAACCGACCACAAACCTTTACTGGGAATAATAGCGGGAGATAAACCAACCCGTTATATATTATCTCCCAGAATGACTCGCTGGTCAGAATTCTTGGCTGCCTATAATTATAAGTTGCAACACCGCCCGGGGAAAGCCATTCCCCATGCTGACGCATTGAGCCGTGCACCACTTCCAGAAACTGTTGACAACCCTGCTCCGACTGTCACAACACTGCAGATTGAGACACTCCAAAAACCACCATTGACAGCTTGCAATTTCGCAATTGAAACGAAACGCGATCCCATTTTCGCACGTGTGCTCAGCTGGGTAGAACGTGGATGGCCATTGGACCAAATCCCTGACAACTACATTCCCTTCAAAAGTCGACAGATGGAACTGTTTTCCCAGAAAGGCTGGGAATTATTTGGGGCGATAGAGTCGTTGTCCCAAAGCGGTTACAGCGAGCGGTACTGAGAACCTTGCACGATGGCCACCCCAGCATCATGCGCATGAAAGCACTCGCATGAAGCTATGCATGGTGGCTGGGCATAGACAAGCAGATCAAAGCCTGGGTAAAGACTTGTCACAAATGCCAGGAAGTCAGTAATGCCCCACAAAAAGCAACCCCAACAGAATGGGAAACACCCGGGGGACCATGGTCCCATATTCATCTGGACTTTGTGGGACCTACGAATGGACACACATTTTTATTAACAGTGGATGCCTACTCGAACTGGTTCGAAATCCATGAGATGAAAAATACAACAACCGAATCAGTCATCAGGAAATTGGACAGATTATTTGCAACAGATGGACTACCGGACGTTCTGGTATCCGACAACGGGCCCCAGTTTACCGCGCTTTCTTTTGAACAGTATCTGGCGGACTGCGATATTCGCCATGCGCTAACTTCACCGGCGCATCCTGCGGCCAATGGAAGGGCCGAGCGCATGGTACAATTTGTCAAAAGAACTCTACATAAAATGGACTATGGCGATATCGAAGACAAGATTAACCGGATACTCCTTTTGCAGCACATCACTCCACACAGCGTCACCAACAAAACTCCCGCTGAGTTATTGATGGGACGAAAACTCCGCTCCCACCTCAACCGACTACACCCATCGTACGAACCTGAAAAAAAACACGGATCCAGCGGGAAATGCCGTAATTTCCAGGTAGGCAACTTGGTTTTCGCGAGAAACTTTTATGGAGACCCATTGTGGGTCGAGGCAACTGTAATCCAAGTAACCAGACCCAGATCGTACTGAGTGAAATGTCACGACGATAGAATATGGAAGCGCCATATTGGTCAGCTGCATTCAAGGCTGCAGTCTGGGGTCTGTGATTCCGGTCATTTCCAAACTGAGGGGGAGGAGATGCCGAGGAGGCTGAGTTTGAAATGGCAGAAAGCACAAGCGGAAGAAATGACCGCTCAGACACAACATGTGAAGAAGGATCAGGGACAGGGGTAAACTCGCCTCAAAGGGATACCGAGGACATTAGTGGTAACGGAAGTTTAGATACAGAACCAGAGGCACCCTGTTCACCAGATAACGTCCTACCCCAACAAGACTCTAGACAAATACCGGGAGGACAACGTAAATCAAATAGACAATCAAAACAACCTGCCTACCTCAAAGACTACGTTACCGCACCCCTTAAACGGAACCCGGGGGGAAGTGGTGTTGTTAATTAATTGAAGTGCTTGAATAAAGATTGTTGAAACCTTAAAATAAAGTGCAGGGTTCTGGCCCTGCACTTCTGATTGGCCGATAATAGCGATATCGGATTGGTCCGTTCAGGAGAATCTGATTGGCTATTAACGAGCCTTTCTCATTGGTTAAAAGAGCTAACGTTCCTGTGTTTTCATTGGCTAAATACCCAAGAGCTTGCCTATATAAAGAGGGCTGTTGTGGCTGTTAGCAGAGCTGTTGCACCATGTTAAATAAAGAGTTGAAGTTCACTGTTCATCGACTCGTCTCCACTTCTTGTGCCACGCACAGAACATGACAGTTATGCCACATGGGCAGGAAGGAATTGCACTTTAGGATAAACAAGAAGAAGATAAAAGAGCACTTTAGCAAGCACGCTACAATTAACTGGAGTTTCTCACATGCATATCATGCCAGACTAAATGGTGCTTTCTTTTCTAGAGCTACTACAAGGGAATGCTGTAGATATAATTTATCTAGATTTCAGAAAAGCTTTCGATAGGGTGTTCCATGATATTCTTAACAAAATAAATCCCAATGATCTGGCATTGCACCGCTTCAGCCTCAGTTCGCTTTATGGCAACCTGCCATAAAGGAATGTGGAGGAAGGAAGGAATGGGGAGGAGGATGACAGGAACCAGAAGTGCCAATCAGAGACAACAGGCATGGGAATGTAATGTGACTACCAAAGAGCTGACAAGTTGTAGAACCATTACCAAAACAACTAATTCAAACTTTATTGGATACTAGCAGGATGACCAGGGGGGAGGGCCAGAGAAAGGGGAAAAAATAACGACTTTATGTGGGAATCTTCAGATTTGGCTTTCCTTACTCTGTAACCACTTGGTTTAATAAAAGTATACCTTTCACTGCAAAATGAAGTCAATGGTCTTTCTTTCCTAAATTCCCAAGCTTGGACAAGCCTCACATATACCTAGATTTCAGAAAAGCTTTTGATAGAGTGCTTTTGATGTTTATTCCAAACAAAATAAAAAGAAATGGGTTACAGGTAGTCCATGAGTTACAGCCATTGTAAAAATCCAGGCTCACCGCATTTAACAGTGTTCTCCACTACAGACCCCCAGCTGACTTCTGCTGTTTTTTTTCAATAGGGAAGAAGCAGGAGTCCTAGGCAAACAAGCAGACAGTGAGAGCTATGAATGGGGTAGTGGGTGCTGTGGGTATATGCTAGGGAGCGGTCAGGTCCAAGCCCTGAGATGACACTGTGAAGTCCAATTGAGTTTAATCCATTATTGGCTTAACTCTAATGGACAGAAACTTGCCAAACTAAAGCTGTAACCTTCCAACCTAACAGATATATTCTGAAAGATTTTAGGGTGTGGCTACCCTGAACCCCTTCGAGAGATCTTAAGTTACAGTCCTTCTTGATTTTTACAGTGGCCATAACTTTTAGAGGATACCGCAACTGATTACTTGCTGCTCAAGCCACCAAACTCAGTATTTTCTAAGGAAATTCTGCAAAGTGAGCCTTTCTCAGAAAATGCACTACTGAAAAGCAGTAAATAGATTGTGGTGAATTTTTTTTATAGCAGGCATGTACATGTTTTCAATATCCCCATAATTACTTAAAACGGTGATCCTGAATTTCATCAAAAAAGGAAATACCAAAATGCTCATTACATACTTGCAATTTTCCTAGCATATTTAAGTTTACCCTTCCAGTGTAATAGCAGAGTATTTACCTTCCAAACAAATTGTTCTGTACGGTCATTTACATTCTTGTAAATGCTGCGCTGTGATTGGTCAAAGCATGCAGGGATCCGATTGGTTGAGCGAGCCACTCTGATCTCCCGCTGCGGATCTCCCGCGATTGGTGGAAACTAATCGTGGGAGATTCAAAGTGGTGCCATTGGCCGCGGCCGCCACGGCTTGGGAATAAAAAGCCGCAGTTTTCCCCCCGGAACCCGAGCCGTTCTCGGGACCAATAAATGAGCTGAACCAAGTCACTGAGTCCTGGTCTCCTTGCCACGCCGGACATAACACTGGCGGTGAAGGTGGGATTCCAAAGCTAATTCCTCACCAACACGTGTCCGGAGGAAGCAAGATCGACGAGATGGCCAGCATCGCACCGCCCGTGCCCTTCGATCCCGCTACCGAGGACTGGGAATCATACACAGACAGATTCCTCATGTTTCTCGAATGTAGCAACATGAAGGACACCGCCGGGCTGAAGAAAAGAGCCATCTTCCTGACACACTGCGGGCCCACAGTGTTCAAGATGGCAAAAGCTCTAGCGAAACCCACGGACATCAAGGAGATGGACTGGGCCGACATCAATCCATTGCTCCAGAACCACTATGCCTCCACCGTGCCCACCCTCATCAGGTGGCACGATTTCTACCAGCGGGATCAGAGAGCTGGCGAGAGCATCAGCGATTTTGTGGCTGAGCTACAAAGCCTAGGGGGCATGTGCGGGTTCTCGGACATGGACGAGGCCTTACGGGACCATGTTGTACTCGGACTCCGAGACCCAGTCCTACAGAGCCGACTGATGGCCAAAGGAGACATCGCCCTTGCCGACGCCATCGCTGAAGCCACCGCAGCCGAGGCAACCCGGAAATCGGCGAACTGCATGCGGAGACCAGATATCGGAGACCGCACTGTGACCACTGACCCAGGATGGGCGACCGAGGCCCAACCAGAAGCAAGTCACCACCACCCATCATGGCGAATTCCACTCCGCATTCGACACCACGGATGAGGAGGAGGAGATTGGCTCCAGATAGGACGTGACCAGCGAAATCGGTGGGGTCGTCAGTCGGGGACCTCATGTGCTGGGTGCGGAGGTGACCACCCTCGAGCAGAGTGCTGTTTCTTCGATGCAGTCTGCCGGCATTGCGACAAAAAGGGTCACATTGCCCGAGTCTGCCGATTGAGGAAGGCCTACAGCCCCAGACGGTGGGACCACAGTGAGCGGAGACGGGACAGCACGCCCCCCAGAGCCAGAGATCGCCAAGCCGACAGCCGATGGAACCGGAGCAGGCAGAACCAACGAGGTGGTGAAACCCGGAGGAAAGAGGAAACCCACCAGACAGTCATCATCGGCCACGCATCAACCACCGACGCCCAAAAAGTCTATGTGGAGGTAGGCATCGAAGGCGAGCCCTGCAAAATGGAGGTGGACTCCGGGTCCTACCTCTCCATGGTCGCCTGGCAAGAAATCAAACGCTTGGTGCCTACCATCCACAAGAAGGGACTGGAGAACCAGAGACTAATCATCAAGGACTACCAGGGAAACTGCATCCCGGTAGTCGGAACCGGACAATTCAAAGTAACATTCAAGGGCCGCACTGCAAAGCTTCCCCTGACGATCATGGACTGAGACCGACCCAGCCTTTTGGGACTGCAATGGTTCACACCGCTCGGCATTGAAGTCACGGGCATCAACCACACCACCGAGACCGATTGGGAACAGCAACTGGCACGGGACTTCCAGGAAGTGTTCGACGGCACCCTAGGCAAGTACTGAGGGCCCCCCATTTCCTTCAGCCTAGACCCCAACATTCCCCTGAGATGCCTAAAACCAAGGCGGGTACCCTTTGCACTCAGGCCAAAAATAGACGAGCAAATTGACAAGCTCGTCAAGCAAGGGGTCCTACAACCAATTGACCACACCCGGTGGGAGACCCCAATAGTCACTCCAGTCAAGCCCGATGGGTCGGTAAGAATCTGTGGGGACTATAAGGCTACCCTAAATTGCGCCTTACAACAAAGTGCCTACCCCGTCCCAGTAGTGCAGCACCTTCTACACTCACTGGGGGTTCGCAAGGTTTTTGCGAAGCTCGACCTGGCACAAGCATACCAACAGCTGCCGGTCGACGCAGAAACCGCGGAGGCGCAAACCATAGTCACCCACTGGGGAGCGTTTCGATGTAACCGACTCCAGTTTGGAGTCAGCGTGGCGCCTGGAATTTTCCAGAGCCTCATGGAGAGGCTTTTGCAAGGAATTAAGGGGGTGGTGCCCTACTTCGACGACGTGCTGGTGTCGGCAACCAACCAGCTAGAACTAGAGGGTCGGCTAAGGGAGGTGCTAGCGAAATTGAAGGAAACCGGGCTAAAAGTGAAGAGAGAAAAATGCCAGCTTTACACAGAGCGGGTCGAGTTCCTGGGGTACCTCCTAGACCGGCATGGCATCCACCCAACCGCAAACAAAATCAGAGCCATTAAGGAGGCCCCCACACCCAGGAATAAAACGGAACTGCAGGCATTTCTGGGACTGCTCAATTTTTACAATGTTTTCCTGCCCCAGAAGGCGACCGCAGCGGAGCCTTTGCATCGGCTTTTGGACAAGGCGGCTACCTGGACTTGGGGGAAACACGAGGAAGCCACCTTCAGGAAAACCAAGGACCTTCTCACCTCGGATGCCATCCTCATCCAATACAATGAGACCCTACCACTTGCCGTCACATGCGACGCCTCACCCTTTGGCGTCGGTGCCGTCCTCAGCCACACACTCCCAGATGGAAGAGAAGCACCCATCGCTTTCTTCTCGAGGACAGTCACCAAACCAGAGAGGAACTATAGCCAGCTGGACAAGGAGGCCCTCACCATCGTTGCAGCAGTGAAGAGTTTCCACAAGTATGTCTACGGCCGCATGTTCACAATCATCACAGACCACAAGCCATTGCTGGGCATCCTGGCAGGGAACCGGGCCACCCCGGACATCCTATCTCCCAGAATGACAAGGTGGTCTGAATTCCTTGCCGCCTATAGCTACCAGCTCACACACCAACCCGGCAATACTATCACCCACGCAGATGCCTTGAGCCGCTCGCCGTTACCCGACCTAGACATCGACCCAGCACCCACGATGAGCACCCTCAGCATAGAGACTCTGCCCGACCTACCCATAACCGCGTCAGACATTGCCCGAGAAACTAATAAAGACAAACATCTGGCGTGGGTGTTACATTGGGTAGAAAAAGGGTGGCCGGAAAAGGACAATGACGAAGCATTCAAGACATTCCAGAACCGGCAAACAGAACTCTCACTACAAAAAGGGTGTGTATTGTGGGGGGATAGGGTTGTTATTCCAGAAAAACTACAAGGGAAGGTATTGGGGTTGTTACACGAGGGGCACCCGGGCATAGTTAGAACGAAAGCCCTGGCCAGAAGTTATGCTTGGTGGCCAGGGATGGACAAGCAAATCGAGGCCTGGGTGGCAAGATGTCAACGCTGCCAAGAAACCAGACCGAGCCCTCCCACGGCACCGATCCTGGAATGGGAAACCCCCAGGGGACCATGGTCCAGGATTCACATAGATTTTGCCGGGCCCACTAAGGGACATACATTCCTAGTAACAGTAGATGCTTACTCCAACTGGTTGGAGGTAAGCAACATGAAAACCACCACCATGGAGGCCATGACCAAGGAACTTCGCAAGCTATTTGCAACCCAAGGCCTCCCAGACGTCATCGTGTCGGACAACGGGCCCCAATTCACCTCGCTAGAATTTGAAAAATTCCTAGTGGAAAGGGGCATATGACACACATTGACAGCTCCGGCACATCCGGCGGCGAACAGAAGGGCAGAACGGAAGGTTCAATTTACGAAAAAAACCATCCAAAAAATCGAACACGGGGAAATCCAAGAAAAAATAAATAAAATGCTCTTCATACAACATATAACCCCTAACACAACAACGAACAAAAGCCCGGCAGAGCTACTCATGGGGAGGAAAATAAGGTCCCCACTAGACAGGCTGCACCCCACATACAACCCGGAGACACCCCCCAACTCCTCTAGCAAGCACCGGTCCTTTGCACCAAGCTACACTGTCTATGCAAAGAACCTAACCGGAGACCCACTATGGGTACCAGCAACCATAACACAACTGACAGGCCCCCGCTCGTACCGGCTGCAAACAACCAATGGACGAGCCTGGAAACGCCACATCAATCAACTAAGATCGAGAACAATCACAGGAAACACAACCGACATGCAACCAAACACAGACAACCCCCTTAATACAAGCCAAGAGGGGAGGGAATACCCCGGGAACCAAAACCCAAGAGAAAGAAACCAGCAACACTTACCGACTGACAGCCAGCTCGAAGCCTCACCAGGAAGAAGCAGCCAGGCCTGCTCAACCAGCCCAGAAAGACTAGGCGGCAGCGGCAGAAACCGCAGCTCAACCAGCCCGGGTAGACCGGGAGGGAGCTGCGACAAGAGGCCCGGCGACACCTTCCAGGCGGTTCCATCGACGAGGCCGAGAGCAACAGAGAACCCGACCGAACCGGCCGGGAGCCAAACAACAACTGACCTGTGCAGGTCCAGTAGGCAAGTACGGAGCCCCGCCTACTTACGGGACTACGTCATGTAGGACCGAGCCAAGAGGGTAGGGGTGTTCTGTACGGTCATTGACATTATTGTAAACGCCGCGCGGTGATTGGTCAAAGCGCACAGGGATCCAATTGGTCGAGCGAGCCGCTCTGATTGGCCTACTGCGGATCTCCCGCGATTGGTGGAAACTAATCGCGGGAGATTCAAAGCGGTGCCATTGGCCGTGGCCGCCACGGCTTGGGAATAAAAAGCCGCAGTTTTCCCCCCGGAACCCGAGCCGTTCTCGGGACCAATAAATGAGCTGAA
>BHEV01011447.1:0-11710 GCA_004319985.1 Emydocephalus ijimae
TGTTGCAGCATCCCCACAGTCACGAGAGGCCAGGCGAGGAGATGCGTGCCTCAATGTGAGTGATGTTGAGTTGGCCATGCCCAGCCACTCACATGACCACCAAGCCATGTCCACCCAATCACATGACCACCAATCCATGCCCACCAACTAAGCCATGCCCACAGAACTGGTTGTTAAAAAATTTGAATCCCAGCCCTGGTTCCCACCTAGTGAAAATACTTATTAAAAGGGAACTGTCAGGGAGACACTTGTATAAGTGAATCCAGTTTCAAATATCTGCTTCTTCTACATTTAACCTTCTTCTGTATCACTCCCAAACAAAAGAATATATTCTCAAGGAGATCTTCTCTCTCCACTATATCATTTTTAGATTTTTATATATAATGATTATAGCTATAAGCCATGTGTTTTAAATAGTTCTGGAATTTTTAAAGTCAATCTCATGTCCTGTGGCTTTGAGGTGTTGGACCAGGGAAGAGGTTGGTTCTTCTTTTTTGATTAAGTTCTTGTGTTTTTCAATGCGTGCACTTATTCTTCTGTTAGTTTGTCTGATGTATACGGTGGAGCAGGCAGTGCAAGGGATTTTGTATACTCCTTGGTTTTCTAACTCAATTTTGTCTTTAGGATTTCTTAGGATGGTGGATATTTTTCTGCTTGTACAGAATGCTGTTTTAATATTGTGTTTTTGGAGGATCTTGCTGATTTTGTCTGTAGTGCCTTTTATATATGGGAGGAGGGCTTTGCCATTCTCTTGTTCTCTGTCTTGGATTTTGGTTGGGGTTTCTTTTTGGATTAGGTGAGTAATCTTCTTTCTTTGGAATGCATTGGAATGCATTGGCTGTTAGTATGTTAGTGAGAGTGTGTAGTTTCATTTTTAGGTGTTGTTCATCGGCTAAGCATTTTGTTCGGGAGATGAGTGTCTCAGCTACAGAATTGATCTGTGCTGGGTGGTGGTGTGAGAGTGTGTGTAGATAGCGGTTTGTGTGTGTTTTCTTCTGGTAGATGGTGTGTCCTAGGGAGCCCTTGGATTTTTTGTAAACTAAGACATCTAGGAAGGGAAGTTGATTGTTAGCTTCTGTTTCCATGGTGAATTGTATTTTGGGGTGTAGACTGTTGAGGTGTGTGAGGAAGTTGTTCAGTTTTTCTTTCCCGTGTGGCCAGATTATGAAGGTGTCATCTACGTATCTGAGCCAGAGTTTGGGTTTGTGATCATATTTTTCTAGAGCTTGTGTTTCAAAGTGTTCCATGTAGAGGTTAGCGATGACAGGTGAGAGGGGTGATCCCATGGGTGCTCCTTCTATTTGTTTGTATTTTTGTCCATTGTAGGTGAAGTATGTATTGGATAGGCAGTGGTTGGTCAGATCTAGGATGTGCTTGGGATGGTTGTATTTATTTTGGATGGCTGTCAAGGCTTCTTTTATAGGCACTTGGGTGAAGAGGGATATGACATCGAAGCTCACTAGTAGGTCACTGGGTTGTAAGTTTTGTTTCTTTATGATCTCGATGAACTTGAATGAGTTTTTTACGTGTGAGTTGATGGATTCTGCATAAGGCTGTAGTTGTTCGGCGAGAAATTTGGCTAGGTTTTGTAGAGGTGAGCCTATTGAGCTGACTATTGGTCTAAGTGGGGTTCCTTCTTTGTGTATCTTGGGGAGACCATAAAGTTTAGGGCATCTGGATGATTTCTCTCTGGGTATGATTCTTTGCTGGATTTCTTCACTGATGGGGGAGGCTTTTATTTTGGATCTGGTGGTTTTTTCTAGGTAGGTGGTGGGTCTGTCTTTAGGGGTTTGTATGTGCAGTCTTGGAGTAGGTTGGTTAACTTGGTTTGGTAATCAGATGTGTTCATAACCACTGTCACATTGCCCTTGTCTGCTGGTAGGATTATTATGTTGGTGTCTTCTTTCAAATTAAGTAGTGCAGTTTGTTCTTCTTTGGATAAGTTGCTTTTGGGTGGTTTGCTAGTGCAGAGGATGTTGGTGATTTCAAGTCTGATTCTTGAATGATTCTGTTAGCATCATCAGGATTAGTTTTGGTCAGGCTGATTTCAACTCTGCATATAATGGTTTCTGTGGGGATCAAGTCACACCCCCACTAGCAGTTAAAAGGAAGAAGCAGCTGGAAGCTCACATTCCTCCAAGAAGCACAAAGCTGAAGACGCAAGCCTGAAGATGATGAATGAGACTTCATCGAAACGTTGCCTAGATATTTCCAATTTTACTTGGGAGAAAACCCGAATAACCAAACACACACACACACACACACACACACACACGTGTGTGTGTGTGTGTGTGTGGCATTCAGCTTTGTTCGGGTATTTTCCCACGTCATTGTAGTTGTGCTTTTAAAGTTTTAGCAATGTTTCGGCAGAATCTCATCTGCCATCATCAGGCTTGATGATGGCAGATGAGATTCTGCCGAAATATATGTATATGCTATTTGCATTTGTGTATATATACATTTGTGCACACATGCATGCACACACACACACACGCGCGCACACACACTTGCATGAATGTGTATGTGGAAATCCAGTTATATATTAATTAGAATATTGAATTAAACTTAAGGAGATCCAGGTTTTAACTCTCCTTTAGGTTTCTAGCCATGGGAGCCAACTGGGTATCTTTGGTCTATTCATGTTGTGGTTAGCCGGAAGCTGGTGCATATGGCCGAGGAGAGGGATGACTCTGATGAGGGGCCAGGACCATCAGGAAGTGGATTGCTGCTTTCAGGGATTGTGGGGGCTGTCAGCAGTGACAACCAGGTTCCCGAGGAGCCTGTGCCAAATGTGTGTGAGCGTAGGATAATTCATAGAAGAGAACAGGTGGAGCAGCACAAACAACTCAGGAGTAAGGATGCAACGTATTGGTCTCTCCCTCCAGGGAATATAAGCCTGGTTTTAAAAGGTTTTTGCTTTTGCAGAAAGCAAAAATGTTCGAAGGACTCAGCATTGTGTGTGGAGACTACGGCTTATCTGAAGAATTCTGTCAAGGCTTTCCTGGTTGGACAAATTGGCTGCAACCCATATTTTATCTACAAAGAAGTTATTTGTAGATTAAAGCTGTGAAGGTTTGAGTTGCTATGTTTTAGATTTTCTTGCTGGTAACAGGGTTGGGTCAGAACAGCTCACTATGTTTCAACCCAGTCTGTACTTGTCCAGTAAGTAGATTGTGGTTCTTAACTCAATCTACTCAATGAACAGATTTTCATCCTGCCTGCAGTGGCTTGATTCAAGATGATGATGGTGGTGGTGGTGATAAGTGTGCATATGCATGTGTGTGTATGCATGTGTATTGATATATAACTTTGATACTTTGTATGCCATTATATATTTCAGAGCTACTGGAGTATTGTATATGTATTTATTTTCAGATCATAATTACTTTAGAATAGAGAACAGTGCCAGTAATTAATTACTTATACAAACATTAACATGATAATCCTTGTTTGGAGCAGATGTGGAAAAGAAGTGAAAATGTGTTCGGTACCAGATAAAAGTAATCTGAGCAGTAGCACCAAGGCCCTAAAACTGCTTTTGTAAGCAAAACCCATTTTTCTTTTTACATTTTTTGCCAAACCCATTTTCATTTAGACATGATCAAATCATTTGACAGTGCAAAAATTAAAACAGAATTCTCCTGTCCAGGTGTGCAAGCAATGATAAAAACTGAGCGATGGGAATAGAAGTCAAAAGAAAGACTTAGAGCGGAAGATACAGTCTTGGACGTAGAATTAGCAGTTGCTCATCAGAGCTCTATGACTAATCATCAATGTTTTGCTAATATCTGGTAATTGGAAAACACCTAACAAATGGGTTAACCTTTACTGTCATCATCTGGGCCTGGTGATGAAAATGGGGTTGGAAGCCCTAATCATAATTTGCCTTGATACCTGACTTACTATCTCCTTTGCTAAACTTTTTTCCACAATTTTCTTCAAGAAATGAGCCCAATATGTATTTTCAGCAAGCAATCCATCTTATAGTAAGGCTGGCACCCATAAGCATTCGAAAAAGGTTGGCTGATATATCTGCTTAGCTAATGAGACTGCCGTGATTCCCTGGTTAAATAGGGCTAGTTTCTAGCAGTAATGGAACCTATCCAAATATTGGCCGCTAGAAGGACATTTAATGCATTTTTCCTGGGCAATTCTATTTCTCAGTCAAAACAAGAAGCCCTTACTCTCCTATTTTGTGTTCATGCCAGAAAAAAGGGATAAAATATTCCAACTGGCACTTTATCTCTTTCTACTATATTCTAATTCACTTATTCTTCTCAGGTGGGCATACCTGAAATGGAAATATTGGTGTCAAAGGATATAAAAAATGAGTGTGCTAGACTCTTGTGTGGATGTAAAGGAGAGAAAGAGAGAAGGAATTTCTTTGCAAAACTTATATATAGAGATAGATAGATAGATAGATAGATAGATAGATAGATGATAGATAGATAGATAGATAGATAGATAGATAGATAGATAGAGATAGAGATATAGAGATATAGAGATATATAAATACATAGATATAGATGTAGATATACATAGATATAGATATAGATATAGATATAGATATAGATATAGATATAGATATAGATATAGATGTAGATGTAGATGTAGATGTAGATGTAGATGTAGATGTAGATATAGATATAGATATAGATATAGATATAGATATAGATATATAGATATAGTATTAAGAACAGTGTTCCATGAACTTTTGGCATAGAGCCATGCTGGACACATTGTTAAGCCTGTGTTCCCCAACCAGGGTTAAGGAGACAAGCTAAACAGAATGTGCAGCGTTAGTCAGATGGGCACACAGATAAATGTGTGAGATAAGTTTGTATGTTAGTTAACATTCAGTAAAAATAACAGCTACACTTGTGCTATCAAAAATATAGTTTATTCCATTTAGAGTTTATAGCATAGTCAAAATAACAGTCCATTAGTCATGTATCATTTTAGTCAGTCCATTCAAGGATATTCAATTAGCAAAGTCCGTGTAGAATATCCAATGTCAGTTCACTTACAATAAATCAGTCCTCTCACCGTTGATAAATCAACAGTCCTTTCTCTCTCCCGTTCCAATAGGGAAAAACGCAGTCTTCAATCTATCCATAATTAGGGATCATAAAGCCAGAGAGAGAGCTGCTGTGCCTTGCTTCTTTTATGGTGCTTTTACAACCACTCCCTTAATTACATTCTTACAGTTAAAGTTACAGACACTTTAACTAACAAACCATGATAACATATTTATTATTTTACCTAAACCAGTTAGGGTAAACAATGTTATCCCTAACACACATGACCCTGGGAATTGTCTTTGGACAATGCTGGGTTCCTCGGCCAAGAAATAGAGATGACCCCCATCCTGTAGAATCATACATGATTAACAGGGAAACCTGTATCTTAGGTTTAGCTCTCCTTTAGGCCCTTAGCCATGGGAGCCAACTGGGTATTTTTGGTCTGCTCACTGTTTCAACCAGTCTGTACTTGGCCAGGATAGTAGATTGTGGTTCTTAACTCAATCTACTCAATGAACATAGCATAGTTAGTATTATCTTAGTTTTTAGAAAATTGGATAATGTATGTGAACATTGTGCCTCCTTTTATTTTGGACATAAATAAGTGGCTTGTTGTATTTTTCTTCTTTTAATCACACTTGTTATTCTCAGTGAAATCATTTTATTATGTTTCTAATTTCCTATTCAAACCAATGTCCAATATTTGAATAATTCCCCAGATTTTGATGCAGTGGACTCCTTCAGGCAACAGTTTGAATCATTGTGCTTTTTTCTTGTACATTTCTGCATAACGCTGGAAACCTACTGCTATTTTAATTCTGACATTTTTAATGAGTCATCTATGTATATTTACCATACTAAGCTCCTGAGCTACATTTTTGATTCTGAAAATAATTATTTATAAAAAGACATTTTGAGTTTATAGTCAATGTCAGTTGTCTGACCTTTGAGCAGAAGATGTATCTCATACAATAATACAACGCTTATCTTAAAGTCTCTCTACTACCATCTTATTTTACTTCACAGTTTCTTCTATGATTTGTTCCATTTCCTATGTTTTTGATTCCCCCTCCCATTCAGAATATAAAATATATTCTGTGTGGAACTATACTTTATTATAAACCCTCAATAACTCTTAATATTTCTTGGACAATTTGTCTGTCATGCCCCCTGGTGGAGACTGACTCTGAGTAAGAGGAGGAACACCCAAAAGGGAATGGGAGTGTGGCTCCAGAGGTGATGGAGGAGGCTGGGGAAGGGCAGAGGCCGGCTGAGCAGTCAGAGGAGGATCCAGGCCCATCCCCTATTCATCTAGGTCATGCAGGGAGGAGAGGATCAGGGAAAAGTGAGGTCTACTCAAGAGGAGATTACCATGATCCTCCTTGTGGCTTGCAGCTGGGAGCTATGTATATAAGTCAGAATTGCTGGAGTCAAAGTTTAGTTTTTTCTTTGAAAGAGGTTTATCTTTGCTATCATTCTTCCCATGGACTCTCCTTGGTTATCTCCTGGAATGTATGATTAATTATCTTGGCTTGCTTCAGAACTCTCATCAATGCGGTTTGTTTTGGTTTTCTTTTTGCCTCATTATTTACTTTTGTGACATTAAACTGTGCCTAATAAAACAGTGAAGTTAAGTTGAAGGTATTGCTGGACTTTTATGTATATTTTGGGTTTTGGGTTATTTTGAGAGACTACGGGTCATCACATTGTCTGAGAAGGGATAAAGAAAAAGCACCTGGTGGTTACCCAGTGATTACCAAGACTACATATATAGAATTCAAAAAAATCTATGCTATTGAGATATCTTTGGAAATGTTGTTCAAAAAATGTTAGGGGAATTTGATGTTGACTCCAAATCAACTATAGAATTGTTTATGTGTGTGCATATACCTAGATGCTATACATAAACTAAAATGTTTAAATTTGGAGTACAATAAGTAGCATTCAAGAAACAGTTTGAGTCCTACTTGTTTCAGGCTTACCTCCTCCCCATCCCGACCCTCTCAAAAAGAACCAGATCTTTAAAGATTTTACTTATTCTCAAATGTAAAGAAACCTTTTATATATATATAAAACAATTTTACTTTTGCTGATTTTTACTTTGGATTTTTGGCTGCTTTCCAGTGAACCAACATGGCTATTTATGATGCAAAGCAGTTAGAAATAAAACATTAAAGAACAAACCAAATTGAAGAACAAACAAACCAAGTCCTTCTGTAATTTCCTCCCTCCTCCCAATAAATTGTTCTTGTAATTGACAATGCTTTGGGGAAAAAAAGATTGTATGCTGGAAGATGATATTATATGTGAACATAATCGATTTTGATTGTTTTTTAAGTATAATTGGTCCTATGAATTCAGTAGTGTTTTGCTTCAGTTACATGATGTATTAGAGACATATTAAATTGCAGCAGTAATAAGATGATTGTCTTCTTGGCTACCTTGTTAGAATGAATATGAAGTCATATTTCTATTTCTATTCTAGTTAAATTTCAGCATTAAAGATGATACAATTCCTGAGCACATATTACAAATGAATTTGAGAATGGCTCTTATAGTACAGTTAAATGCATACTTTTAAAAGTAATGTGTTGGTTTTCAGATAATTTGGGACATGGAAATATCTGAATTTTCCCAGTATACCAGTATATTTATTTTCTGGAAGACTTGACAAAATAAATCCAGCCTTTCAGTTTGTGTTCCCCACCATTTTATTTATTTATTTTGGAAACTCATATTTCTTCTTTTCAAAAAAGTGCTTCCTCAACTCATCATCTTCCAAGTGATTTGTCTTCATTTTCCATTATTCTTTAGATGATATTGTTAGGAATTATGACAGTGATAACACAAATAGAGATATTTGAAGTTACACAATACATTACAATACATTTGTATAGTTTTTCATGTTGGAACTTCAGAGTCAGTAATAAAGAAGTTAAAAGAGCGGTATATTAGCTCAGAAGTTAAGATGCTGGGTTGATCAGCTGGAAAACTGACAGCCCAGGTTAGAGACGTGATTGCTGCACAATGGGATGAATTCCCATTGCTTGCCTCGGTTGCAGCCAACCTAACAGTTCAAAAACATGTAAATGCAAGTAGATAAATAGATACCACTTTAACAGGATGGTTACTGCACTCCATATTTTCATGCTGGCCACATGTTGATGGAAATGTCTCTCATACAACTCAGGCTCCCTTGGCTGAAAATCAGAGATAAGCAAGATTGACTTGAATCAATCATGACTGGATAAGGGAAACCTTTAGCCTGTTTATTGCACTGAAAATACTCCATCAGACTTGTATCTGTCTGGCAATCACTTTCAAGAAACCCTTCTTCCTTCCTTCCTTTCCTTCCTTCCTTCTTTCCATCCATCTACCATGTATGTACTGCCAGTATCACCTTACAATTTATCACACATACATCAAGGGGAATAATTTAGAATTTATGAATAAAACACATATCCTTCCAGATACCACAGGATTTATGTTCAATATTTGGATGGCTGTGGAAATAGGCAACAATGAAGTAGAAATACATATCTCTGATATTTCTATTAAGCAATTTTAATGGAATGGTAGTGAATTTTAACAGATATTTATTTATTTATTGTTTTTAAATGACAGAAAAATAGAAAAAAGAAATAAAACATAAAGAAAATTATAATGCAAATGCGTATTTTCCAAAAATGAGCTAAAACACATAAAAAGTGTTTAAAATGCAAAAAACATGCAAAAGCAAAGTATACAATTATAATTCTATGGCTTCCGGTTTGAGCTTCTTTGGCGACAAACTGAAACCGCGTCTCTGCATGGTTTCGATCTGTGCTTGCTGCTGGAGCACCCCGAGCCGGCTGGTTTTGGGGCTAAGCCACCCCGTAGAGGTAGTGAAGAAGGGGGAGACTGCCTACAGGGTTGAGGAGAGATGTATCTCTCCTCCCCAGCCGACCATTACTCCCTTTCCTGAAGGCGGTTGTAGCGGTGGTCAGAAATGACCACCACAAAGAAGAATTCAACCAGAAAAGAATATGCAGGAGGAAGATAAGAAGAGAAAGTTTTGGTTGACTGGGTCAAACAGCAAAAGCAACCAATAAGGTACCCTGGAATTGAAACTATTAAAAAAAAACAATAACATTGTTCCCTAAGAAGATTTTTAATCTGCGAAGGAGAGAGAAAAAAGAAAAGATTTGGGTTTTTTTTTCTCCTTTTCCTATACTGAGAGCTAAGAGACTTAAGGAAGAAATTGGAAAAAATCCACTTTGACATTAATAGGCATTTAATGCTGAAAATAAAAATTCAAAGGGATAATAGCAATTTCTGGATAATTAAAAGCTTTTGAAAACAGGAAAGGAGAAAAAAAGAATAAAAGGGCAGGATCTGGAAGGGATGAGACTGCCTGGAATTAAAAAGAACTTACAGAAAAATCTCAACAAGACTTCCAAAAGATACATCTTAACTGAAATATTGCAACAAAACCCCAGGAAGAGAAAGTGGAAAAAGAAATAAGAGGAAACCGCTTGGATCTATTTGAATTACTTGGTGAATCTCTGGATTTTTGGGTATTGTATTAGAATGACTAAAATCTATCGGGTGGTTGTTTAAAATTGTTTAAAATGGCTCCACTTTTAGAAGAACTGAAAATGGAACTTAAAAAGTACAAAGAAGATGCACAAGAAGGGAGAGGTTCTTTTGGCTTCGTATTTCAATTCTTAGAAATGGAGATTTGGAATTATGAGAAACAACAAGAAATGCCTGCAGAACAAGAAGATCGCGACAAAGAAGAAGCCATCTTTAATGAACAAGTAATCTTAGGTGGGGGGGGGGGAGGAAAGGGGGAAAGAGAATGGAAAGTTTAAGATTGGGAAAAACAAAACCAAAAAAAGAATAGAGTGAAAAATAACCTTAAAACCAGAAAGCAACAGAAGAGGGAAATGCAGAAGAGAGAATTAGAAGTAGAGAGACAAGGGGGTAAAAAGGGGAGGGAGAAGATGAGAGGGAAGAAAGAAAGGAAAAGAAGTTATAAAGGACAGAAACAAAGTATAGAGAAACAGGGCCTATTTAGAGATAATGGGTGAAAATTTAATGGAAAAAGGGATTCTGCAAAGGTACATAAGATAGTATTGTTATATTAGAAATAGAAATAATTTCAGAAAATATGAAACAATGTATGATTAAAATGTTTGATAAAATAGCTATCATAACTCAGTGGAATGCTTGTCAATAAATAAATGTAACAAAATGAATATTTAATGATTTGCACAACATATGTGAAGAGAAATAAGGGAAAAATTAATTATGGAGGTTATATATGTCTTTAAGGAAGTATGATATTTAATTGAAAAGAAATGTTAAAGATGTTAAGATTTTAATGATTATTAATGATAGAACTGAATTGGAATGGAATGAGGGTTTATAATTACATATATTTATAATCCTTTTCTTTTTAAAGAATGTAGTGTGTATTATAAGAATATACCAAGCAGAATTTGATTGGAAGTTATGTATTGTATTGAAGGTCATAACCTTTAGGTATATGTTGAAGTTTTAAATAAGAGTTGAATGGATATAATTAAAAGATATAAAGGTGTCATACTCCAATTAGTAACTCCAGGAGAAAATTTGTTTAATGAGAAAAGATAATATGAAATTGAAACAGAACAGACAAAAGGATAAATATAATGATTTGAATTGAGATGAGATAATCAAAATAAAAATGAGAAAATTAAAAGAGGGGAAAAGCTATATAGAAAATGTAGAATAGTATAAGATATGGAATAGAACACAAAAATGAACATGAAATTGAGTTTGTGTCTGTATAAAGAAGTTCAACCCGGACCATGCTATTTTCAAAAAAGATGTTTTACTTGTACTTTGTATGTGTGAAAACCCAAATAAAACTTTATTAAAAAAGAACAATTATAATTCTATATATGCTTACCTAATGTAAATATTTTTCAAGTGCTTGCATATTCTTTTTTAATAAAAAAGAGTATTTATATAGAAACAATATAATTTTACAGTTTCTTTGTTTACTACAATGTACATGTTTCTCAATCTTGACAAACTGAAAGCAGCTTCTAATTATAAAAATGCTACAGATAGAAATCATAATTACCAACAAACCAAAATAGTACCTTAAGGACCAACTATAAGAGCCAAGTTTTAATGTCTTTTGGGAGGGGGGACTAATTAGGGTGGATGCCAACCTAATTTTGAGAAGTATGCTGTTTAAAAATGAGAAGACAATTCATCGTGGTTATGGAATTGCAACTAATATTTATATAACATCTAGGTTTTCTAATCTGAGTATAGTCTCTTCGTTGAAGAATTCTTAGCTGTTGAAGAGAAACGAAAAAAAATAATACTGAATCTAACAGCCACCTTTCAATAAACAAGCAGCTCAGATTGGAGTAACTGAAAATGTACAGCCTAGAGGACAGAAGGAGAAATTGGGGGAGGGGACATGATTGCAATATTTAAACATTTTAAGGTGTAACTAAGGTTCAAGATGGCAGTATTTTCAATAATAAGCAAAAATCAAGAACATGACAGCAGGGAAGTTCAAAAATAATCTTCAAAAATATTACTTCACAGAGCTTCCGGTTTCTGCATGGCTTCGGGGCAGCAGGAATTCGCGACTGCTTGCGATTCCTGCTGTGCTAGCCGCCAAGGTACCCCCGATCCAAATGGGT
>BHEV01011450.1:0-11930 GCA_004319985.1 Emydocephalus ijimae
ATACTGCATGACAGAAGAAAACATTGCAGACCAATTTACAAAAGCTCAAGGAGTAATTAAGTTTGAAGAAAGTTGTAACAACTATAATTTAAAAGTATAAATAGTTATATTGTTATTATTACCTAAAAGGGGAGAATGTTAGGGATAACATTGTTTACCCTAACTGGTTTAGGTAAAATAATAAATATGTTATCATGGTTTATTCGTTAAAGTGTCTGCAACTTTAACTGTAGGAATGTAATTAAGGGAGTGGTTGTTATAGCACCATAAAAGAAGCAAGACAACGGCAGCTTGCTCTCTCTCTGGCTTGATGATCCCTAATTACTGGATGAAGACTGCATTTTTCCCTACTGGAACGGGAGAGAGATAAAGGACTGATTTATTATAAGTGAACTGACATTGGATATTCTACACGGACTTTGCTCCTTGAATATCCTTAAATGGACTGACTAAAATGATACATGACAAATGGACTGTTATTTTGACTATGCTATAAACTCTAAATGGAATAAACTATATTTTGATAGCACAAGCGTATCTGTTATTTTTACTGTATGTTAACAAACATACAAGCTTATCTCACTCATTTATCTGTGTGCCTATCTGACTAACGCTGCACATTCTGTTTAGCTTGTCTCCTTAACCCTGGTTGGGGAACACAGGCTCAACACCCACCATGCGTAGCTTTGTGTGAGGGCTTTCATACGCATGATGCCGGGGTGGCCATCGTGCAAGGTCCTTAGTATCGCTGGTCGCAACTGTTCTGGGACGACAACTCTATCACCCCCGATAATGCAGCCCTTTTGAGAAAATAGTTCCGTTTGCCGATTTTTGAATGGGGCGTAGTCATCAGATATTTGGTCTAATGGCCATCCCTGCTTGACCCAACTGAGGACTCGTGCTGGAATGGGGTCGCGTTTCGTTTCCATTGCGATATCCCAGGCCATTAATGGTGGCATTTGAAGTGTCTCGATCTGCAGTGTTGTGACCGTTGAAGCAGGTCATCAATAGTCTCTGGAAGAGGTGCACAGCTCAATGCATCGGCGTGGGGAATGGCCTTCCCTGGGCGATGTTGTAATTTGTAATTGTATGCTGCCAAAAATTCTGACCAGAGGGTCATTCTGGGAGATAATATATATGGTGTTGGCCTATCTCCCGCAATTATTCCCAGCAAAGGTTTGTGGTCAGTCACTATGGTAAAGGCTCGGCCATACACATATTCATGAAATCTCTTAACCGCGGACACTATAGCAAGGGCCTCCTTGTCAAGTTGACTATAGTTGCGTTCTGTTTTTGATAACGTCTTTGAGAAATAAGCAATGGGGGCTTCATTACCGTTTGGCAAAACGTGGCTTAAAATGGCGCCCACCCCGAATGGGGATGCATCACACATGATCGTTAAAGGCAAAGTCTCATTATACTGCATCAGGACAGACTCAGAAGTCAATAAATCTTTTACATGTCGAAACGCCTGTTCTTCTCTACATCCCCATACCCAGGTTGCTTTTTTGTCTAATAAACGATGTAGTGGCTCAGCTACAGTTGCTTTGTGAGACAGGAAAATGTGATAAAAATTGATAAGGCCCAGAAAAGCCTGGAGGTCGGCCTTGTTCCGGGGTTTTGGGGCGTTCTTGATCACCCTGAGTTTGTTATCGGTGGGGTGAATGCCTTGACTGTCAATTAAATATCCCAAAAATTCTACGCGATCCATACATAAATAATACTTGTTCTTTTTAACTTTGAGACCGGAGTCTTTAAATCTCTGGAGAAACAACCTCAGGAGTTCCTTAAGTATTTTCTGGGTTGGGGCTGTGATTAACACATCATCAAAATATGGAACAACACCTTTTATCCCTTGTAATAGCCTCTCGATTAAGCTTTGAAAGATTCCCGGGGCTACGCTCACTCCGAACTGGAGCTGGTTACATTTAAACGCAACTCTGTGCGTAACAATTGTTTGGGCCTCTGCTGTTATTTTGTCAACAGGCAGTTGTTGGTATGCCTGGGCTCAGTCTAGTTTAGCGAAGACTTTTCCGCCCCCCAGGGAATGGAGGAGGTGTTGCACCACTGGTACCGGGTAAGCGTTTTGTTGAAGGGCGTGGTTCAGGGTGGCTCGGTAGTCCCCACAAATTCTTATTGATCCATCCGGCTTGGTGGGCGTTACAATTGGGGTTTCCCAGGGAGAGTGATCGGTTGGTTCTAGCACTCCCTGGGCTATTAATTTATCAAGCTGCTCGTCAATCTTTGGTTTAAGGGCAAAGGGAACTCGACGAGGCTTAAGGCGGGTGGGAGCTATTTCAGGATTGAGGTTAAATGATATAGGGCACCTTGTACTCACCTAATTTTTCTGCGAAGACGTCCTGGAATTCATGGACGAGGTCTTCTTCCCAATCGCTGCTGTAGGTTTGGTGAATGCCGGCCACTTCAATCTCAAGAGGAGCGAACCATTGGAGGCCTAATGAACTAGGCCGATCCTTGTCGATTACAGTCAGTGGTAAAAATGCTGTACGGTTCTTAAATGATACCCATACTCGGCTGGATCCAACAACCGGAATTCGATTTACTTGATAGTCCTTAAGTATGAGTCTTTGGAACTGGAGGTCTTGCCTACAGATAGTAGGGATGAGCTGCTTGAGGATCTTCCAGGAAACCATCGAGAGGGACGATCCTGAATCGACTTCCATCAGGCAGGGCTGGTTTTCAATGGCCACTTTCACTCGGATCTTTTTGGCGTCCAGTGACGAGGCGTGACCGATCGTGATCGTTTGGTGAGCCTCTTCTCGCTTCGTTGGGTCGTTTAGGGTTTTGTTTCTGTAGGAGTGGTTGTTCCATTGGTGATTCACGGGTTCTTGCTTCACGGGATGACTTCCCGTCGGTTGGCGATAGTTAGCCCCCCTTGAGGGCTGGCTGGGTCCTGGCTTGCTTCTACAGACCCGTCCTATATGGCCTCTTTTCCCACACACATGGCAGAGCGCGTCAAGGAATTTGTATTCTGGCCGGGGGTGGCTTGCTCCACACCCGGCGCATTGATACTGTGATTTCTGGCGTTGGTCCCGTTTGGACCGAAGTCGATGGACCTCTTCCTCATCGCTGTCTAACGACGAGTCGAGGTCCTCGTGGTGGGCCATTTCAAGCTGTCCCTCTGACTGAGGTGAAATTTCGCTGGCTCATTGGCGAACCGTGGCGTGTGTGCGGCGCATTTGGGCAGCTGACTTCCTGGTTGCTTCTGCTGCAGTAGCTTCAGCTGTGGCGTCTTTAAGGGTGATGTCGCCCTTTGCCATTAATTTACTCTGAGTGCCTGGTGCATCTAATCCCAGAGCAATTCGGTCTCTTCGGGCTTCTTCTAAGTCGGTAAACTCGCATAGGCCTCCCAGATTCCGGAGATCCGCGGTGAAATCAGCAACGCTTTCACCCTTCCGCTGACTTCTCTGATAGAATTCATACCTTCTCATGAGCGTTGGCACGGTTGGTGCGTAGTGAGCCCTTAGTAGTAGTTCGAGGACGTCCCAGTCCATAGACTTTACTTCTGCCGGTTTTGCTAGTGCCTTAGCCATCTTGAATACGGTTGGCCTGCAATGAGTTTGGAATACCACTTGTTTCTTTCCGGTAGTGGCATCCTTTAAGTTGTTGGTTTCCAGAAACATCTGGAAGTGATCCATATATGAGTCCCAGTCTTCTTGTGCCGGGTCGAATGGAGCAGGTGGTATGACACTGCCGGACATGGTTCCGCCATTGGTGCGTTCAGTCACATGCTTGTTTATGGTTCTTCGTTGTTCAGCAAGTCTGATGTCTCCACATCCCATCCTCTTCGCCAGTGTTATGTTCTGAGCATGGGTGCAAGGATGGAGACGAGCCGGTAATACAGTGAACTTCAAACTCTTTATTTACATGTGAAACAGCTCAATCAATGGCCACGATGGGCCCCTTTATATAGGAAACTCTTAACTTATTTAACCAATGAAACACAGGGAGCGCTAGCTCCATTAACCAATGGGAGAGGTTCGTTAATAGCCAATCAGATTCCCCTGAATGGACCAATCTGATGTCGCTATTATCGGCCAATCTGAAGTGCAGGGCCAGAACCCTGCACTTTACTTCAAGTTCTTAATAATCTTTATCAACATTTTATTGATTCACAACAATTTTCTTTGGAGTTTGTCGAAATAAGCAACAGATTTTTCTAAATATAATTATTATTATTTATTAAATTTGTTTGCCACCTCTCTTGCTGCAAGGTCATTCATTAAAAGATAAGATTAAAACACTAAGTTTATAGCCACCAATATCTAAATAAAGATGAACCTTTATCCATGTTACATTTCTAGTCTCACATTTAAAAATAATGTTGTAGTTCCCACAATGGAAGAGTGGGTAGTATAGATGATGGATTGAGCAGAGATGGCAACACTGACACATTTCATTAGAGAAAAATGTTTAGTTTTGTTGCTATTTGGAAACGGTTTCTGGATTTATTTATTTTTTGCTCAAAACTGAAAAGAATTCAATTTTGATTTGTGGTCTTGATTATTAGAATGATTTTTTTAATTACAGTTTGGTATTCAATTGCTTTGAAACTCATCAAATTTGGTAATCAATGCATTTTGATGCAAAAAATTTGTCCAGGTACTTGTTTGGTATTCAAGCTAAAACTTGTCAATGTTGGCTGCCTTGTGACTAATTACATTATTCCTTATGGGAAAAAATTGTATGCTATTCATCATTTTTGGTACTCACTGCATCTCCAGGAACCAATGATGGGTACCATGCTACCACTGTACAGCAATGGCTTGAATCATTGCAAAATGAAAAGCAAAAATGTTGGTGCAGTGGTTAGAATGCAGTATTGCAGGATACTTCTGCTGACTGCGGGCTGACTGCAATTTGGCAATTCAAATCTCATCAGGTTCAAGGGCAATATGCTGACTCTGTAAACCACTTAGAGAGGCTGTAAAACACTGCGAAGTGATATATATATGTCTAAATGCTATTGCTATTATCTTTGCATTCTACTTCACTGAGAAAAATGAGAAGTCACAATTTTTCCTTTCTCTCTTTGTCCTATTCTCTTTCTTTCTCTTACTTTTCTGACTTTTTTTAAAAATATTTTTCATCTTATAATGAAACTTAATAACATTTTGAAAAATAATAAAAAATAATGCAGTGGAACCTATAGGTGCTTTCTCTAAGAAGAATTTAGAAGTTCTCCTTACAGGGTCCTCCAGAGCTGCATTCATTAATCATGCAATCCTTCTCCAGTAGTTTCTTTACTAACAGTCGTAGCAGGGAGAAATGACAACCCTCTATTCAGTTCAGGATGGTGGCAAACTATTCACCATTTTAACAATCCTCAGCAGCTCTATTATGAACAATTAGAAGAGAGATAACTTAGGGATCTGTCCACCGAATTTAGGTCTCTGGGCTAGTCTTCCTGTGAGGTTCAAGGAGTTGTCAAGAATGTAAGGCAGTGAAGGTTGCAGGAAGATTACACCCATAGAGATCCACATTCAGAACTGAAATACATGACTATACTATACTATTTTACTAGGGGTTTCTTTTTCCTTTTTATTCCTTTTTTTAATATCTATAATGTAAATTGGTTGGAGTACAAAGAAGAAAGAGATCAGAAAGGAGATTTATCTGAAAGTATTTTCAAAGGATTCTTTCCTTTTCTTTCTTTTTTTCTTCATTTTTAGTATTTATACATAACATCACAGTGGAGATTTTGGCACTAAGCTCAAAAATTATACTCATTTTCATATCATAACAATAACTCAATGTACTTTACTTTTTATAGTCAAGTTTTATTAATGTTATATTAAACATTAATTATATAATTTTAATTATCTCTGTCCGCTGATCAATATTGTGGCTTTGAATTTTTTTAAAAAAATATAACAAACTATGAAAATTCACTGTCTACATGTAAGCTGGTCAACTTCATGCAACACAATTTAATCTATCACCACCAGCAGCAGCAGTGTGTGTGTTTGTGTGTGTGTGTGTGTGAGAGAGAGAGAGAGAGAGAGAGAGGCTGTGTGTGTAAAACAAGAAAGCAGCCATAATCCCACAGTTATTACTGCCACCTTGAATTTATTGTCCCCCCACCCCATGGACTCTACTTACAAGGTTGTGGCTGTGAAGGTAAACAATAGTGAAGGGTGTATTCTGCAAGCCAATTTATACCAGGATTGAAATCAAATAAATAAATAAAAGTGCTAGTGCTGACTTGAAGAAATTTATCATGCCACAATTTGAAACATGAGGTTTGCAAAGAGTTTATCTCATCCCTGGAAATCACCCTTTTTCCCCCTCTCTTTCCTTTTCCCTTCATTTCACTATACTCAGTATAAATTGCTTGGCAGA
Organism: Emydocephalus ijimae; assembly: GCA_004319985.1. Lineage (NCBI taxonomy): Eukaryota > Metazoa > Chordata > Lepidosauria > Squamata > Elapidae > Emydocephalus > Emydocephalus ijimae. Next base: position 6,364 of record BHEV01011450.1, read on the forward strand.
GTGCAATGTTTTAAGTATATGATACTTTAAATTATCTCTTTTTGAATTTCTTTGAAACAAGCCTCTCTGCTCTGAACTCCTATCTCTGATTTTTATAGGGAAAGAAAACAAAATGGGAATTGCAATTATCGCTCACTCAGTATGAATCCCCCTATGCATATTCCAATCCCAGGTTGTGTTTTTATAAGATAAGGAGTCATTTTATATTGAGAAGAAGGTTTCATTATGTAGTTCTATCTTCTGTTCACAAAGTCAGAGAAACTACTAAAAAAGAAAGGACAAAAGAATATGTCTTGACTACAAAGAATGTCAGAATTTTGGACATCCCGTGGTCATCGAATTTAGAGCTATCACTTGATTTGTAACAATTTTCAATAGGTTCTATAGTCTCTTCCATCACATCTTTCTGAATGATTTGATAGTGCTGACATTCATATACTGTGTATTATGAAGGCATTTAAAGATTCCTCATGTCTTCCTTAGTTGTGTTTTTTCTTTTTCCACACCATATAAATTTATCTTCTCTTTTTTTAATTGGCACATTTTGGAGAAGCATTTTTCTATTAAAATTGCATTTATGCAGTTTTCTTTCACATATGGAAGCTTGTACCATGGTTGAAACTAGATAGATAGATAGATAGATAGATAGATAGATAGATAGATAGATATGAGGTGCTGGACAAGTCGATCCTTAGTCACACAAACTAATGGAATGACTTTGGACAAGATGCCATCCCTCAAGCCCAACCCCACAAATTTGTTTTGAAAGGGGAAAATAAAATAAACAAGGAGGCACTAGCACGGGCACGAAAAATGAAAGCATCTGATTGGGCAATATACTGTATATTGATACTGCATTGAGCTCTTGGAGAAAAGATGCTTATAGATTGAAACAAACACAATGGCATTTAAGAATGCAATTAAACAAATATCCAATAAACAAAGATCACACACAATTCTGAAAAGTACATTTTTCTTCAGGAATATATGTGTGCATGTTCTATTATCCACTTTATATTCTGTACTTTCAAAACCAGTATTTAATCTAAATTTCTCTAGGAAGATCTCTTCCTAGGCAATATCCAAAATCTTTTCCACTTGCTTTTTTTTTTTTAATACAAATCATCATTTTCAGGGCCAGTCATAGCACCTGATATATTTGGGCAGATTTCAGTACCCCTGTTGTTTGGAAAAGGCTTTCCAGCTCTTTGGAAACTGGCTATTTGGCTCCTTGGTTTGGCTTACCTGAATAACATCAACAAGAAGAAAAATTAGTGCTATACTATGGAGACATTAAAAGGCTAGGCACTTTCAGCTCACTACAATGTTGTTTTCTGTCATGACAAAAGATTAGCAGTTCCTGAGATGGGCATCCCACTGCTTCTATTGGCTCTGATTGCCCAAGCTGAACTTTGCTAAATCAACAACCCAGCTAAAATAAACAATGACAATGTTTCATGATTTCTTGTGTTTTCTCTCCTTCACAAGCTGCTTAAGGCAACATATTAAAAATGTTGGTAACTTGCTCCATTGCACAAGGATTGAAGATGGGGATAGGGATACTTTCAAAGAAGTGCTTGGTGGTGGTGGCTGTGCTTATTTTTCTCTGGCTATTTCCATTCCTGAGTAGTGGTTAACATTTAAAAAGTTATGAATCTGCAGCTGAAAGCAGTTGTCAGCAGCAAGGACATAAACCTGTTTGATCGTCTTTGCAGCCAGAGAAAAATTGAGAAAAATTAGCTTCAAGGTACAATTCAGAGGAGTCAAGAAATAAATCAAAAAATTGTTCAGAGCAAGGCCAGATTAAGTCAAGAATGGTCTGGCAGTCATGCCTTTATTTATTTATAACATTTAAATATATTTAGCAATATAGCATTTATAGAGCCACCAAACTTATAACAAATGGCCAAAGGTATCTGGAAACCTCCCATACTCACCTTTATCCTCTGAATTTGATTCTCAGCTGCTTTCTGTAGCACAGAAGAGTGCCTCACGGCAGCTGCTGAAGCAACCAGGATCACGCAGGCTTGCAGGAGGTGAGAGGCACCTGAGCAGTGTGCATTTGGTGCATGCACAAATGCAAAGTGTGTGCACTTGGTGCATGCACAAATGCAAAGTGTGTGCACATGTGCAAAGCGTGCCCACTAAGCCACACCCACCAAACCGGTGGTAAAAATATTTGAATCCCACCACTGAAGCACATTACACAGCTAGTGCTTGACTTATTATCACAATTGAGTTCAAAAAAAAATTGTGTTTCCTACTTGTTTTTTTATCTTTTGTCCTTTGTAAACTATTAAATTTAAAAAAAAAACTAAAGAAAGAACACTGAGGAAATTTCATAAATCATGGTTGTTAACAAGGCACAAGGCACCATTCTTAATTTATCATGACTCATTGAATTAATCCAGTTTTCTAGGATCATACAATAAACAAGTTTGTCAAAAACCTAGTTTGTCAAACCTACTTTGTCAAAAACCTAGACCCATCTCTTTCTTCTGCTTTCTTCTAGCCATAGGGGAAAATATAAGACAAAGTTGAGACATTTTCAGGAGTCTGTTATGCCTTTCCAACTTGCCATGTTCCCCATTCTCCTCTCCAATCCAAATGTAAAATAAGCACCAGGAGTGTGCAAAGTTGCAAAAGGATTGTTTGGGTCAAATCAGTCTTTCAAAGAAAATGTTAAGTCTGATTTGAAGCATCAGCTGAAATGCATATAGATTCTTTTTGAGGTACTCAACAGATCTTTTGCCATTTTATGAAGACGGAGAATCCAGTCTTTCTTCTGGAGAGATTTAAAAAGTCAGGATGGTGGCTGGGATCATGTGATGGAAAGCCTAGGTAGCTTTTTTGCTGCAACCTGTAAAAGGAGACAGGTGGATCCATCACATGGTCACAGCCTTCGCTTGACTTTTTCAATTCCACTGCTTCATTGATCCCCTTGTTTTCTTCCAGATGTGGAAATATCTGAAATGAATGGGTTAAGTGTTGTGATGCCTCACTGATAGTGACATAAACTTTAAAGTAGAATTAAATCACTTGTGTAAATTTTGTTTATCGGTGTGCTTCATGGAATGCCATTCTGTTCTTGAGAGGTAGCTAGTTTGGAAAAATACCATTATTTCAGTGTGTGAGATCAAGAGTTCCTCTGAATCATATAAAGTTGAAAAGTGGGCTTCACAGACCTCTACAGGGATTTGACTTGTTAGGTGGTATGATTAACCTGACCTGATATCATATGCCAGAAAAGAGAGGAATATTTATCTTGGGTTGCAGTGCAGTGATTAACTCTTGCCTCCATTTCATTAAAGGTTCTTTTGATTTTTAAATTTGATTTATATTTTTTTCAATTCCAGTGACTTGGATGCTGATGTTTGCACAGGAAGTAACTATACCTCTTTTACCCACCAAACATTCCTAGTCTAGCCATCCTTTTAAACTATACTATATTGATTGAAGTTTCTCTCTGTTGAGTAACCTGTGTTTCTGAATAAGAAAGTTATAGTTTTCAAATGTCTGAAGTGCTATCCTACCTCTTTCTATTAATGCATAATTTTTCATTTCAGGGACATTTAAGATTTTAAGGAAGAAGACATCCCAATGTTCATTCTATTTTACATATAAAAACCACATCTGTATTTCAACATGTGAGAAAAATATATCTAAAGATTGAAAGGGAGGTCAATGACTCTAAGGGAAAATTATCTATACCTGGATATGAGTCAACTTTCATCAAATATATACTGACCAACTTGGAGACCATGTAATAATAATTACAGTTGGCATATAGGACTTGGTATATAAATTCAACAGAGAATTTGTCATTTTTCAGCCTCTTTTAAAATTTGTAGATCAAAGCAGTTGGCCAATCTAGCTAAGGGTAAACCTGTAAAATTACAGAGCCATCCTTGGTAACTGAATATTAGACTTTTGTAAAGCCTGCAGTATGTCCCAATTATTACACTGCCATGTCCTGTTTCAATTTCAGTTTCAACAATTTATGAGGCAAGTAGATTTATTATGTTATTTCTGTAGGGTTCAGCCTATTTCAAAAACATCAATTAAATAAATTGCACTCAATTCATTTCATTTAGATGGAAAGTATAAGTAACATGTTCAGCCATTGATGTTTGTCATAAACATTTATCCATTGTCATCTGAGGTCAGCAACTGACAGCAGCAAGTATATAATGGAAGATATATAGCGAATACTAATACAGTTAAGCAAAAAAAAAGTCTTTCAGATATAAATGTATTCCATTTGTAATGAAGATAATAGGATTACTTTTTGTGTAGTAAATTTTTAAAAATGTATCTTAAAATTCAAAGAAAAGTAAGAAGGAAGTTCATTAGTCAATCAACGACTTGAAATTAGGCACTACTGAATCAGTAATGAAACAGTTGTGGAATTCAAAGGTGAGATTAACCTATTAAAATATTCCGCCTCAATAAACTTGTCCCCATTATGGGGAAGAAAGCCAATTCAAACTAGTTTAATCATAAAGAATCTAAGACAACAGAAAATTATAAGCTCATGGGCTCAACATCTGACATCTGTAAATAGGTGGAACTCATTCAACTTCAAATACCTGGAAAAAAAAATAGCAGAACAAGCATTAATGAGAAAGAATCAAAATAGATCTAGCAAAGCAAAGTCCTGCCTCATCCACATCAATTTTGTAAAATTTCTTGAGAAGATCAGCAGACTTGAAAACTGAAGTAATCCCATCGGCACTGTACAGTGAAACTTCCAAGAAACAGCTAAAAACGGCAGATTTAATTAGATGTCATAATAGGTATATTTATCAAAGCATACATCCACACAATGGTATGAAGGAAGTGTAATTATGACCTTTGTTATTCTTAATATTTAACTTTAGATACAGTGTACTACTTTAGGTACATAATCATATCTTCAAATCTTGCATTGAATTTAAGTTGTGAAAGATAATATAAAACAAGCATTTCTTAGGGAAGATGACACTTCTCGGCTAGGGAATCTCTTTACTATATGATCTAAGGACCACAGTTTGATTTGAGAAAATGATTGGCTCAAGGACACATAAAGTTTCCATGGTCCTAGTTCAACACCTGGACTATTTTACCACACCTAATCTCATATCACACATGTGTATGCAATTAGAATCATCATTCCTTCAAAAAAAAAAACTTCTGACTTTAGTTTCTGAATGGCAATACTTTAAGGAAGTCAGTTTTAACCACATAATTTGAAATCAGTATTCTGATGCATGCTTGAAAAACTAATATTTTTAAACTATGCTCTAGAATGATTTTAACTAGTCTTCTCTAACCTCCAATTATATTGGATCGCAGCTTCCAAAATGACAAACGTTCAACAAATCTGAGGGATTCTGGATTGCAGAATACTGTGCTTTGCAGGTTGTCAAATTGAAGCAAAATTGTTCTGAATGCTTAGTTCAGAAAAATCAAGCCAGTTTGATTCAAATATCTGAATCCAATCTCAAAACTAATTGCTGTGTCCTAACACGCATGCCCGAAATCCCCGCGTGCTGATTGGTCAGGACGCGGGGATTTCGAACCGGCCG